>JAPZAG010000985.1:0-44043 GCA_027475135.1 Bactrocera correcta | reverse complement strand
GTGCACGTAGAAGAATTCCGTAATCTTATATTTAGGTATAAAGTGGCTTTTCTTGTATAGACATATTTAGCTATCGATATCGAAATGCTTCAAATCATTAGTTAAACATATTTAAGTTAATTAACCTTCTTTAACTCACGGAAGTCTACATAGAGCCTTAACGGCATAACGGCAGTGCATTTAGAAGAATTCCGTTATCTTATATTTAGGTATAAATTCGATTTTCTTGTATATACACATTTAGCAATCGATATCGAAATGCTTCAAATCATTAGTTTAACATATTTAAGTTAATAAACCTTCTTTAACGCACTTAAGTCTACATAAAGCCCTAATGGCATAACGGCAGTGCATTTAGAAGAATTCCATAATGTTATAATTTTATATTTAGGTATAATTCGATTTTCTTGTATATACATATTTAGCAATCGATATCGAAATGCTTCAGCTCATTAGTTTAACGTATTTAAGTTAATAAACCTTTTTTAACGATCTGAAGTGGGCATATAGCCATGGAGGCATAACTGCAGTGCACGTAGAAGAATTCCATAATCTTATATTTAGGTATTAAGTCGATTTTTTTGTATATACATATTTAGCTATCGATATCGAAATGCTTCAAATCATTAGTTTAACATATTAAGTTAATAAACATTTTTTAGCTTACTGAAGTCTACATAAAGCCTTAACGGTATAACGGCAGTGCCTTTAGAAGAATTCCGTAATGTTATAATTTTATATTTAGGTGTAAAGTCGATTTTCTTGTATTTACACATTTAGCAGTCGATATCGAAATGCTTCAAACCATTAGTTTAACATATTTAAAATAATTAACCTTCTTTAACGTATTGAAGTTGATACAAAGACATGGCGGCATAACGACAGTACATTTGGAAGAATTCCGTAATCTTATATTTAGGTATAAAGTCGATTTTCTTGTATATACACATTTAGCGATCGATATCGAAATGCTTCAAATCATTAGTTTAACATATTTAAGTTAATAAACCTTCTTTAACGCAGTGATATCTACATAAAGCCTTGGAGGTATAACTGCACTGCATTTAGAAGAATTCCGTCAGCTTATATTTAGGTATAAATTCGACTTTCTTGTATATATTAATTTAGCAAGCGATATCGAAATGCTTCAAACCATTAGTTTAACATATTTAAAATAATTAACCTTCTTTAACGTATTGAAGTTGATACAAAGCCATGGCGGCATAATGACAGTACATTTGGAGGAATTCCGTAATCTTATATTTAGGTATAAAGTCGATTTTCTTGCATATACACATTTAGCAATCGATATCGAAATGCTTCAAATCATTAGTTTAACATATTTAAGTTAATTAACCTTCTTTAGCGTATTGAAGTTGATATAAAGCCATAACGACAGTACATTTGGAAGAATTCCGTAGTCTTATATTTAGGTATAAAGTCGATTTTCTTGTATATATGCATTAAGCATTCGACATCGAAATGCTTCAAATAACTGGTTTAACATATTTAAGTTAATAAACCTTCTTTAACGAACGGCATAACTGCAGTGCACGTAGAAGAATTCCATAATCTTATATTTAGGTATAAAGTCGATTTTCTTGTATATACATATTTAGCAATCGATATCGAAATGCTTCAAAACATTAGTTTAACATATTTAAAATAATTAACCTTTTTTAACGTATTGAAGTTGATAAAGAGCCATGGCGGCATAACGACAGTACATTTGGAAGAATTCCGTAGTCTATATTTAGGTATAAAGTCGATTTTCTTGTATATATGCATTAAGCAATCGATATCGAAATGCTTCAAACCATTAGTTTAACATATTTACGTTAATAAACCTTCTTTAACTCACTGAAGTCTACATAAAGCCTTAACGGCATAACGGCAGTGCATTTAGAAGAAATCCGTTATCTTATATTTAGGTATAAATTCGATTTACTTGTATATACACATTTAGCAATCGATATCGAAATGCTTCAAATCATTAGTTTAACATATTTAAGTTAATAAACCTTCTTTAACGCACTTAAGTCTACATAGAGCGTTAACGGCATAACGGCAGTGCATTTAGAAAAACTCGGTTATCTTATATTTAGGTATAAATTCGATTTTCTTGTATATACACATTTAACAATCGATATCGAAATTCTTCAAATCAATAGTTTAACATATTTAAGTTAGTAAACCTTCTTTATCGCACTGAAGTCTACATAAAGCCCTAATGGCATAACGGCAGTGCATTTAGAAGAATTCCATAATGTTAAAATTTTATATTTAGGTATAAAGTCGATTTTCTTCTATTTACACATTTATCAATCGATATCGAAATGCTTCAAACCATTAGCTTAACATATTTAAATAATTAGCCTTCTTTACAAAAGCCATAACGGCATAACGGCAGTATATTTGGGTAATTTCCGTAATCTTTTGTTTAGTTATAAAATCGATTTCTTGTATATACACATTTAGCAATCAATATCGAAATGCTTCAGCTCATTAGTTTAACATATTAAAGTTAATAAACCTTTTTTAACGTATTTAAGTGGGCATATAGCCATGGAGGCATAACTGCAGTGCACGTAGAAGAATTCCATAATCTTATATTTAGGTATTAAGTCGATTTTCTTGTATATACATATTCAGCTATCGATATCGAAATGCTTCAAATCATTAGTTTAACATATCACATATATTAATAAACATTTTTTAGCTTACTGAGGTCTACATAAAGCCTTAACGGTATAACGGCAGTGCCTTTAGAAGAATTCCGTAATGTTATAATTTTATATTTAGGTGTAAAGTCGATTTTCTTGTATTTACACATTTAGCAGTCGATATCGAAATGCTTCAAACCATTAGTTTAACATATTTAAAATAATTAACCTTCTTTAACGTATTAAAGTTGATACAAAGCCATGGCGGCATAACAACAGTACATTTGGAAGAATTCTGTAATCTTATATTTAGGTATGAAGTCGATTTTCTTGTATATACACATTTAGCAATCGATATCGAAATGCTTCAAATCATTAGTTTAACATATTTAAGTTAATAAACCTTCTTTAACGCACTGAAGTCTACATAAAGCCTTGACGGTATAACTGCTCTGCATTTAGAAGAATTCCGTTATCTTATATTTAGGTATAAATTCGACTTTCTTGTATATATTCATTTAGCAAGCGATATCAAAATGCTTCAAACCATTAGTTTAACATATTTAAAATAATTAACCTTCTTTAACGTATTGAAGTTTATACAAAGCCATGGCGGCATAACGACAGTACATTTGGAAGAATTCCGTAATCTTATATTTAGGTATAAAGTCGATTTTCTTGTATATACACATTTAGCAATCGATATCGAAATGATTCAAATCATTAGTATAAAATATTTAAGTTAATAGACCTTCTTTAACGCACTGAAGTCTACATAAAGCCTTGGCGTTATAACTGCACTGCATTTAGAAGAATCCCGTTATCTTATATTTGGTATAAATTCGACTTTCTTGTATATATTCATTTAGCAAGCGATATCAAAATGCTTCAAACCATCAGTTTAACATATTTAAAATAATTAACCTTCTTTAACGTATTGAAGTTGATACAAAGCCATGGCGGCATAATGACAGTACATTTGGAAGAATTCCGTAATCTTATATTTAGGTATAAAGTCGATTTTCTTGTATATACACATTTAGCAATCGACATCGAAATGCTTCAAACCATTAGTTTAACATATTTAAAATAAGAAACCTTCTTTAACGTATTGAAGTTGATACAAAGCCATGGCGGCATAACGACAGTACATTTGGAAGAATTCCGTAATCTTATATTTAGGTATAGAGTCGATTTTCTTCTATATACACATTTAGCAATCGATATCGAAATGCTTCAAATCATTAGTTTAACATATTTAAGTTAATAAACCTTCTTTAACGCACTTAAGTCTACATAAAGCCCTAATGGCATAACGGCAGTGCATTTAGAAGAATTCCGTTATCTTATATTTAGGTATAAATTCGATTTTCTTGTATATACACATTTAGCAATCGATACCGAAATGCTTCAAATCATTAGTTTAACATATTTAAGTTAATAAACCTTCTTTAGCGATCTGAAGTGGGCATATAGCCATGGAGGCATAACTGCAGTGCACGTAGAAGAATTCCATAATCTTATATTTAGGTATAAAGTCGATTTTCTTGTATATACATATTTAGCAATCGATATCGAAATGCTTTAAACCATTAGTTTAACATATTTAAAATAATTAACCTTTTTTAACGTATTGAAGTTGATAAAGAGCCATGGCGGTATAACGACAGTACATTTGGAAGAATTCCGTAGTCTTATATTTAGGTATAAAGTCGATTTTCTTGTATATATGCATTAAGCAATCGATATCGAAATGCTTCAAACCATTAGTTTAACCTATTTACGTTAATAAACCTTCTTTAACTCACTGAAGTCTACATAAAACCTTAACGGCATAACGGCAGTGCATTTAGAAGAATTCCGTAGTTATAATTTTATATTTAAGTATAAAATCGATTTTCTTGTATATACACATTTAGCAATCGATATCGAAATGCTTCAAATCATTAGTTTAACATATTTAAGTTAATAAACCTTCTTTAACGCACTTAAGTCTACATAAAGCCTTAACGGTATAACTGCAGTGCATTCAGAAGAATTCCGTAAACTTCTATTTAGGTATAAAAACGATTTTGTTGCATATACACATTTAGCAGTCGCTAACTATCTTGAACTTCCTATCTTTAAGGTATACGTTCCATTTCTGCAATGCCTTAATTACTGCTAAAACCTCTAGCTCGAATGCGCTATACTTTTCTTCCGCCCATGTAGTTTTGCGGCTCATATATTCAACAGGGTGAAACAATCGATCCTCTGAATCCCTTTGCAACAAGACCGCTCCAAAACCCTGTTTAGAAGCGTCAGCGTGTACTTCCGTTTCCGCAGAAGGGTCAAAAAGTTTTAATGCCGGTGCGTTAATCAATGCTTTTTTCAACTCTTCTACAGCTAATAACTGTTCTACGCCCATTTTGAAAGCTTCATCCATCCTGAGTAAGTCTGAGAGTGGTTTGGCTATTGTGGAATAGTCTCGTATAAAACGCCTTAAAAACGATGTTAATCCTAAAAACCTCTGTATTTCCTTTTTACTTGTCGGTATAGGAAAGTTTCGCACGGCCCTGGTTTTCTCTACTGACGATAAAATTTGACCGTTCTCCAGGATGTACCCCAAAAAATTAATTTGCCTCTTTATGAACTGACATTTCTCCCACTTTATCTGTAACCCATGTTCGCTAGCCTGTCTCAGTACCCTACGTAGTTTTACCAACGATTCGTTCTCATCCTTGGCGGGAATAACGATGTCGTCCATGTATATGATAATCGTATCATCTTTGAGCATATTCTGAAAAACTGCTCGAATAAACCTGCAAAACACTGCCGGTGAGTTGGTAATACCAAATGGTACGAAACAGAATTCAAATTGGCCGCTGTGGGTGACAAACGAAGTATACTTTCGCGAGTCAGGTTCGACTGGGACGTGATAAAACCCATTTTTTAGGTCGAGGGTTGTGAAAACTTTCGCACCCTGCAACTTATCTAACACTTCGTCTACAAGGGCCATCGGGAAGTTGTCCCTAACAATTCTCTCGTTAATTTTGCGAAAATCGCAACAAAACCGCTTTGTCCCATCTTTTTTCTTCGTCAGTACTACAGGTGATGCATATTCCGAAGTGCTGTATTGTATAATCCCCTCTTCTAGCATGGCTTGCACCTGTTCATCTATGTAACGCTGGTCTTCAACTGACGTTCGACGTGGACGCTGCCACACGGGCCTATCATCCGATAGAATAAGCTTCATCTGCACCGGTGCGCTTGACGGCTTTCCGGGCATGTATGTATTAACTAGGCGCTCTACTTCCTTGGCAATACTTCCATCTAAATGCGATACGTCGATTCCCTTCGACTTCTCTTCTGGTCCTTCATTCTCGGCTAGACACAACGCTTCAAACTCTCTCAAGAAACCATTACCCCATTCTACGCTGACACCTTCCCTGGAAACTTCACCCTGGGCTAATCCTGTCAACTCCACCGACTTACGGTGCGAAACCCTCATCTCGGTCTCAACCTCTTCAGAGCTGCCACCCTGGCACTCCGACTCTGCCTTGCTAACCTTCCCACCGGTGTCGTCACTACCCGGTGCTACTCGAGTACTCGTTTTCTTGAACGTTACTGTCCCTTGCCTAAAAACCAGTTCCACGTCCTTGAGGACATCGCTTCCTTTTATGGCAGCGTACGGTATATCGCGTTCTCTTACTACGTGGAAAGTAATTTCCAACACCACCTCGTCGATCTCGATTTCAACGTCAAAGCAACCCAATGTCGTGAGTTGCCCCTTGCCTATTCCATACAATTTCCGCTTCTCCCTACTAAGCTCGATGTCACCTAACATCAAGAGGGTATCATATCTCATTATACATGAGTCGCAGCCTGTATCTACTAGCGCACTAAAAGTAACGTTATTAATTGACACGTCGATAAATATTAGGCTACTTTTCCGTTTGCTCCCCTTGTGGTGGCCTAACGTGTTTACTCGCTCACCTTTAACCATTGTGCAATTCTTGGCAATATGGCCTCTTTGCCTACATTTAAAACATATTGCATTACTGGGTCCTGACCCAGGACATTCTCTGGCAAAATGACCTTCTTTGTCGCATTTGAAACACTTGTTCCTTTGTGACATCCCTTCACTAAAATTTTTCCCTGACCCTGTCTGAGGCGTGGACACTCTGTTTGACGAAGTTGGTCCCCCTCTAATTTTTTCGTAAACTCGGATCTGTTCTTTTAGTTCCTTTATGCTTTTCGCCTGGTACAACATAGCTTTACTTGCCCTCGTGTCTGGTACTCCCTCTACAAAATATTCCACAATACTTTTTTCATCGAGATTGATAGGTTTCCCTATTTCTATCAGTGCGTACAAATATTCGTAGATGCTTTCCCTAGTTTCCTTTCGCCTGTTTCTCAACGCGCGGTGGATTTCAGAGGCGCACAACTTTTCGCCGAACTCTTCTAACAATGCATCTTTTAGATTCTTCCAGTCTCTGCAACCTACTAAGCCACGAGCGAACGATTTAGCCGCACCTTTAAGCAATTGTTTCGCATACACATACCTCTGTAGGCCACTCCAACCTACAGTGTCGGCAACATCTTCGAATTCCTCCACCCAGTGATTCACTCCGCGCGTACCATCGCCAGAAAATGGCGAAACACTATCCTCTATATCGCGCAGTGTAAACATCGCTCTTTGCCTACCTAAATTATCAGCCGGAGCATTTTCGTAAATTGAATTTGTCGATTCATTTTCACTAAGAGCATCTTCACCTGCTTCTTCTTCCCCTTCAAAAACCATGTGCTGTAGCAATCGCAGCTGCAGTTCTTTCTTCCTACCGACAACACTTAAATTAAGTTCCCTAAGCTTTTCTTTCAGCATCTCCACCGTCATTGCCCTAATCGTGTCGGTATCCATCTTACAAAACAAAACTTACACTTATAGTATGAACAATATTGACCTGAGAATATAATTTTTAACAACTTGTCCGCAGTGACATACATATGTAATTTCAATCAAAATAACTTAGGATAAATTAGATATAACCAATATAAATAAGAGAAAACAAATACCCACAATTTCCATGACTACTTCTATTTACGCTACTCCTCGCCGTCGCTAATTTGCTGCTGCTGCCTGTTATGTTGTCCTCACTGCTATGCCTGCTGCTGTACCAAGTAGATGCACGCTTACTCTCGCTATGTACTTGATCGATGCTTTGACTTGCGCCGTTTATCGGTACATGTGTAGGTAAAAGCGTCTCAGGGTTTATACGTTGCTGCCTGTTGTGTTGTTCTCGCTGCTATACCTGCTGCTGTACCAAGTAGATGCACGCTTGCTCTCACTATGTACTTGATCGATGCTTTGACTTGCGCCGCTTTTCGGAATATAAGCGGACACACACAAATTCACATAAAGAGTACGCAAACGTTGCTGTCTCTTTCCCGCTAAAGTCTTTTTGGCACTTTCGTTCTGATGCTTTCGATTCGTCTTTTCCACTTTTAACGGTGACTACTTGGCCAGACACTTGTCTGAATAACTGTCTATTCACCGGTAAAACGGTACTGTGTCCGTTGGAGCACCCAAAATGCCGGGAATGTTCGAATTTACGTACAGCACGTAAACCGCGTTTTCACTGCACTTTATTCAGCAAATTTTCTGATTTTGTTTTTGCGCAAATCAAATTGTCTTTGAATGCGTTGCTTTTCACATGCGTTTATTTGCGAGCGCGTTAATTTGTCAACTGCGTACTTTGCCAATATCACTTTGCTTTTGCCTGCGGGCCTGCGTAATAGTTTTTTCCTCTTTTTTACTTAGCACCGCACTTGTTCACAAATCTCGGGCGAGCCCCCAAGTTGTAGAACAAGACACTTGTTGTAATAAAACACACTTGTAATAAAAAACACTTTATTCACTTACAATCACGTTTATGGAAACAATTCAAAGTACATATGTAGATGCTTATATATTAATCCGCCACTTAGAACTACTAAACTACCCGGCGCAACAGTTTGACGACTGATCGTTGCGCACGCCTCTGTGTATCTTACTTGACTGTGCATACCTTGTCCGTTTTTCCTATTTCGTCCTCTGTCCGTTCGTTTCATGTTCTGTCGTTCCTCGCCAGCGTAGAGTTGCCACCTACCCCGATATCCCATTCCTACATATATGCATTAAGCAATCGATATCGAAATGCTTCAAACCATTAGTTTAACCTATTTACGTTAATAAACCTTCTTTAACTCACTGAAGTCTACATAAAGCCTTAACGGCATAACGGCAGTGCATTTAGAAGAATTCCGTAATGTTATAATTTTATATTTAGGTATAAATTCGATTTTCTTGTATATACACATTTGGCAATCGATATCGAAATGCTTCAAATCATTAGTTTAACATATTTAAGTTAATTAACCTTCTTTAACGCACTTAAGTCTACATAAAGCCTTAACGGTATAACGGCAGTGCATTTAGAAGAATTCCGTAATGTTATAATTTTATATTTAGGTATAAATTCGATTTTCTTGTATATACACATTTGGCAATCGATATCGAAATGCTTCAAATCATTAGTTTAACATATTTAAGTTAATTAACCTTCTTTAACGTATTGAAGTTGATACAAAGCCAAGGCGGCATAACGACAGTACATTTGGAAGAATTCCGTAATCTTATATTTAGGCATAAAGTCGATTTTCTTGTATATACACATTTAGCAATCGATATCGAAATGCTTCAAATCATTAGTTTAACATATTTAAGTAAATAAACCTTCTTTAACGCACTTAAGTCTACATAAAGCCTTAACGGTATAACGGCAGTGCATTTAGAAGAATTCCGTAATGTTATAATTTTATATTTAGGTATAAATTCGATTTTCTTGTATATACACATTTGGCAATCGATATCGAAATGCTTCAAATCATTAGTTTAACATATTTAAGTTAATTAACCTTCTTTAACGTATTGAAGTTGATACAAAGCCATGGCGGCATAACGACAGTACATTTGGAAGAATTCCGTAATCTTATATTTAGGTATAAAGTCGATTTTCTTGTATATACACATTTAGCAATCGATATCGAAATGCTTCAAACCATTAGTTTAACATATTTAAAATAATTAACCTTTTTTAAGGTATTGAAGTTGATAAAGAGCCATGGCGGCATAACGACAGTAAATTTGGAAGAATTCCGTAGTCTTATATTTAGGTATAAAGTCGATTTTCTTGTATATACTTATTTAGCTATCGATATCGAAATGCTTTAAATCATTAGTTTAACATATTAAGTTAATAAACCTTCTTTAACGCACTGAAGTCTACATAAAGCCTTGACGGTATAACTGCACTGCATTTAGAAGAATTCCGTTATCTTATATTTAGATATAAATTCGACTTTCTTGTATATATTCATTTAGCAAGCGATATCAAAATGCTTCAAACCAACAGCTTAACATATTTAAAATAATTAACCTTGTTTAACGTATTGAAGTTGATACAAAGCCATGGCGGCATAACGGCAGTGCATTTAGAAAAATTCCGTTATCTTATATTTAGGTATAAATTCGATTTTCTTGTATATACATATCTGGCAGGCGATATCGAAATGCTTCAAATCATTAGTTTAACATATTTAAGTTAATTAACCTTCTTTAACGTATTGAAGTTGATATAAAGCCATAACGACAGTACATTTGGAAGAATTCCGTAATCTTATATTTAGGTATAAAGTCGATTTTCTTGTATATACACATTTAGCAATCGATATCGAAATGATTCAAATCATTAGTATAAAATATTTAAGTTAATAGACCTTCTTTAACGCACTGAAGTCTACATAAAGCCTTGGCGTTATAACTGCACTGCATTTAGAAGAATCCCGTTATCTTATATTTGGTATAAATTCGACTTTCTTGTATATATTCATTTAGCAAGCGATATCAAAATGCTTCAAACCATCAGTTTAACATATTTAAAATAATTAACCTTCTTTAACGTATTGAAGTTGATACAAAGCCATGGCGGCATAATGACAGTACATTTGGAAGAATTCCGTAATCTTATATTTAGGTATAAAGTCGATTTTCTTGTATATACACATTTAGCAATCGACATCGAAATGCTTCAAACCATTAGTTTAACATATTTAAAATAAGAAACCTTCTTTAACGTATTGAAGTTGATACAAAGCCATGGCGGCATAACGACAGTACATTTGGAAGAATTCCGTAATCTTATATTTAGGTATAGAGTCGATTTTCTTCTATATACACATTTAGCAATCGATATCGAAATGCTTCAAATCATTAGTTTAACATATTTAAGTTAATAAACCTTCTTTAACGCACTTAAGTCTACATAAAGCCCTAATGGCATAACGGCAGTGCATTTAGAAGAATTCCGTTATCTTATATTTAGGTATAAATTCGATTTTCTTGTATATACACATTTAGCAATCGATACCGAAATGCTTCAAATCATTAGTTTAACATATTTAAGTTAATAAACCTTCTTTAGCGATCTGAAGTGGGCATATAGCCATGGAGGCATAACTGCAGTGCACGTAGAAGAATTCCATAATCTTATATTTAGGTATAAAGTCGATTTTCTTGTATATACATATTTAGCAATCGATATCGAAATGCTTTAAACCATTAGTTTAACATATTTAAAATAATTAACCTTTTTTAACGTATTGAAGTTGATAAAGAGCCATGGCGGTATAACGACAGTACATTTGGAAGAATTCCGTAGTCTTATATTTAGGTATAAAGTCGATTTTCTTGTATATATGCATTAAGCAATCGATATCGAAATGCTTCAAACCATTAGTTTAACCTATTTACGTTAATAAACCTTCTTTAACTCACTGAAGTCTACATAAAACCTTAACGGCATAACGGCAGTGCATTTAGAAGAATTCCGTAATGTTATAATTTTATATTTAAGTATAAAATCGATTTTCTTGTATATACACATTTAGCAATCGATATCGAAATGCTTCAAATCATTAGTTTAACATATTTAAGTTAATAAACCTTCTTTAACGCACTTAAGTCTACATAAAGCCTTAACGGTATAACTGCAGTGCATTCAGAAGAATTCCGTAAACTTCTATTTAGGTATAAAAACGATTTTGTTGCATATACACATTTAGCAGTCGCTAACTATCTTGAACTTCCTATCTTTAAGGTATACGTTCCATTTCTGCAATGCCTTAATTACTGCTAAAACCTCTAGCTCGAATGCGCTATACTTTTCTTCCGCCCATGTAGTTTTGCGGCTCATATATTCAACAGGGTGAAACAATCGATCCTCTGAATCCCTTTGCAACAAGACCGCTCCAAAACCCTGTTTAGAAGCGTCAGCGTGTACTTCCGTTTCCGCAGAAGGGTCAAAAAGTTTTAATGCCGGTGCGTTAATCAATGCTTTTTTCAACTCTTCTACAGCTAATAACTGTTCTACGCCCATTTTGAAAGCTTCATCCATCCTGAGTAAGTCTGAGAGTGGTTTGGCTATTGTGGAATAGTCTCGTATAAAACGCCTTAAAAACGATGTTAATCCTAAAAACCTCTGTATTTCCTTTTTACTTGTCGGTATAGGAAAGTTTCGCACGGCCCTGGTTTTCTCTACTGACGATAAAATTTGACCGTTCTCCAGGATGTACCCCAAAAAATTAATTTGCCTCTTTATGAACTGACATTTCTCCCACTTTATCTGTAACCCATGTTCGCTAGCCTGTCTCAGTACCCTACGTAGTTTTACCAACGATTCGTTCTCATCCTTGGCGGGAATAACGATGTCGTCCATGTATATGATAATCGTATCATCTTTGAGCATATTCTGAAAAACTGCTCGAATAAACCTGCAAAACACTGCCGGTGAGTTGGTAATACCAAATGGTACGAAACAGAATTCAAATTGGCCGCTGTGGGTGACAAACGAAGTATACTTTCGCGAGTCAGGTTCGACTGGGACGTGATAAAACCCATTTTTTAGGTCGAGGGTTGTAAAAACTTTCGCACCCTGCAACTTATCTAACACTTCGTCTACAAGGGCCATCGGGAAGTTGTCCCTAACAATTCTCTCGTTAATTTTGCGAAAATCGCAACAAAACCGCTTTGTCCCATCTTTTTTCTTCGTCAGTACTACAGGTGATGCATATTCCGAAGTGCTGTATTGTATAATCCCCTCTTCTAGCATGGCTTGCACCTGTTCATCTATGTAACGCTGGTCTTCAACTGACGTTCGACGTGGACGCTGCCACACGGGCCTATCATCCGATAGAATAAGCTTCATCTGCACCGGTGCGCTTGACGGCTTTCCGGGCATGTATGTATTAACTAGGCGCTCTACTTCCTTGGCAATACTTCCATCTAAATGCGATACGTCGATTCCCTTCGACTTCTCTTCTGGTCCTTCATTCTCGGCTAGACACAACGCTTCAAACTCTCTCAAGAAACCATTACCCCATTCTACGCTGACACCTTCCCTGGAAACTTCACCCTGGGCTAATCCTGTCAACTCCACCGACTTACGGTGCGAAACCCTCATCTCGGTCTCAACCTCTTCAGAGCTGCCACCCTGGCACTCCGACTCTGCCTTGCTAACCTTCCCACCGGTGTCGTCACTACCCGGTGCTACTCGAGTACTCGTTTTCTTGAACGTTACTGTCCCTTGCCTAAAAACCAGTTCCACGTCCTTGAGGACATCGCTTCCTATTATGGCAGCGTACGGTATATCGCGTTCTCTTACTACGTGGAAAGTAATTTCCAACACCACCTCGTCGATCTCGATTTCAACGTCAAAGCAACCCAATGTCGTGAGTTGCCCCTTGCCTATTCCATACAATTTCCGCTTCTCCCTACTAAGCTCGATGTCACCTAACATCAAGAGGGTATCATATCTCATTATACATGAGTCGCAGCCTGTATCTACTAGCGCACTAAAAGTAACGTTATTAATTGACACGTCGATAAATATTAGGCTACTTTTCCGTTTGCTCCCCTTGTGGTGGCCTAACGTGTTTACTCGCTCACCTTTAACCATTGTGCAATTCTTGGCAATATGGCCTCTTTGCCTACATTTAAAACATATTGCATTACTGGGTCCTGACCCAGGACATTCTCTGGCAAAATGACCTTCTTTGTCGCATTTGAAACACTTGTTCCTTTGTGACATCCCTTCACTAAAATTTTTCCCTGACCCTGTCTGAGGCGTGGACACTCTGTTTGACGAAGTTGGTCCCCCTCTAATTTTTTCGTAAACTCGGATCTGTTCTTTTAGTTCCTTTATGCTTTTCGCCTGGTACAACATAGCTTTACTTGCCCTCGTGTCTGGTACTCCCTCTACAAAATATTCCACAATACTTTTTTCATCGAGATTGATAGGTTTCCCTATTTCTATCAGTGCGTACAAATATTCGTAGATGCTTTCCCTAGTTTCCTTTCGCCTGTTTCTCAACGCGCGGTGGATTTCAGAGGCGCACAACTTTTCGCCGAACTCTTCTAACAATGCATTTTTTAGATTCTTCCAGTCTCTGCAACCTACTAAGCCACGAGCGAACGATTTAGCCGCACCTTTAAGCAATTGTTTCGCATACACATACCTCTGTAGGCCACTCCAACCTACAGTGTCGGCAACATCTTCGAATTCCTCCACCCAGTGATTCACTCCGCGCGTACCATCGCCAGAAAATGGCGAAACACTATCCTCTATATCGCGCAGTGTAAACATCGCTCTTTGCCTACCTAAATTATCAGCCGGAGCATTTTCGTAAATTGAATTTGTCGATTCATTTTCACTAAGAGCATCTTCACCTGCTTCTTCTTCCCCTTCAAAAACCATGTGCTGTAGCAATCGCAGCTGCAGTTCTTTCTTCCTACCGACAACACTTAAATTAAGTTCCCTAAGCTTTTCTTTCAGCATCTCCACCGTCATTGCCCTAATCGTGTCGGTATCCATCTTACAAAACAAAACTTACACTTATAGTATGAACAATATTGACCTGAGAATATAATTTTTAACAACTTGTCCGCAGTGACATACATATGTAATTTCAATCAAAATAACTTAGGATAAATTAGATATAACCAATATAAATAAGAGAAAACAAATACCCACAATTTCCATGACTACTTCTATTTACGCTACTCCTCGCCGTCGCTAATTTGCTGCTGCTGCCTGTTATGTTGTCCTCACTGCTATGCCTGCTGCTGTACCAAGTAGATGCACGCTTACTCTCGCTATGTACTTGATCGATGCTTTGACTTGCGCCGTTTATCGGTACATGTGTAGGTAAAAGCGTCTCAGGGTTTATACGTTGCTGCCTGTTGTGTTGTTCTCGCTGCTATACCTGCTGCTGTACCAAGTAGATGCACGCTTGCTCTCACTATGTACTTGATCGATGCTTTGACTTGCGCCGCTTTTCGGAATATAAGCGGACACACACAAATTCACATAAAGAGTACGCAAACGTTGCTGTCTCTTTCCCGCTAAAGTCTTTTTGGCACTTTCGTTCTGATGCTTTCGATTCGTCTTTTCCACTTTTAACGGTGACTACTTGGCCAGACACTTGTCTGAATAACTGTCTATTCACCGGTAAAACGGTACTGTGTCCGTTGGAGCACCCAAAATGCCGGGAATGTTCGAATTTACGTACAGCACGTAAACCGCGTTTTCACTGCACTTTATTCAGCAAATTTTCTGATTTTGTTTTTGCGCAAATCAAATTGTCTTTGAATGCGTTGCTTTTCACATGCGTTTATTTGCGAGCGCGTTAATTTGTCAACTGCGTACTTTGCCAATATCACTTTGCTTTTGCCTGCGGGCCTGCGTAATAGTTTTTTCCTCTTTTTTACTTAGCACCGCACTTGTTCACAAATCTCGGGCGAGCCCCCAAGTTGTAGAACAAGGGCACTTGTTGTAATAAAACACACTTGTAATAAAAAACACTTTATTCACTTACAATCACGTTTATGGAAACAATTCAAAGTACATATGTAGATGCTTATATATTAATCCGCCACTTAGAACTACTAAACTACCCGGCGCAACAGTTTGACGACTGATCGTTGCGCACGCCTCTGTGTATCTTACTTGACTGTGCATACCTTGTCCGTTTTTCCTATTTCGTCCTCTGTCCGTTCGTTTCATGTTCTGTCGTTCCTCGCCAGCGTAGAGTTGCCACCTACCCCGATATCCCATTCCTACATATATGCATTAAGCAATCGATATCGAAATGCTTCAAACCATTAGTTTAACCTATTTACGTTAATAAAACTTCTTTAACTCACTGAAGTCTACATAAAGCCTTAACGGCATAACGGCAGTGCATTTAGAAGAATTCCGTAATGTTATAATTTTATATTTAGGTATAAATTCGATTTTCTTGTATATACACATTTGGCAATCGATATCGAAATGCTTCAAATCATTAGTTTAACATATTTAAGTAAATAAAACTTCTTTAACGCACTTAAGTCTACATAAAGCCTTAACGGTATAACGGCAGTGCATTTAGAAGAATTCCGTAATGTTATAATTTTATATTTAGGTATAAATTCGATTTTCTTGTATATACACATTTGGCAATCGATATCGAAATGCTTCAAATCATTAGTTTAACATATTTAAGTTAATTAACCTTCTTTAACGTATTGAAGTTGATACAAAGCCAAGGCGGCATAACGACAGTACATTTGGAAGAATTCCGTAATCTTATATTTAGGTATAAAGTCGATTTTCTTGTATATACACATTTAGCAATCGATATCGAAATGCTTCAAATCATTAGTTTAACATATTTAAGTAAATAAACCTTCTTTAACGCACTTAAGTCTACATAAAGCCTTAACGGTATAACGGCAGTGCATTTAGAAGAATTCCGTAATGTTATAATTTTATATTTAGGTATAAATTCGATTTTCTTGTATATACACATTTGGCAATCGATATCGAAATGCTTCAAATCATTAGTTTAACATATTTAAGTTAATTAACCTTCTTTAACGTATTGAAGTTGATACAAAGCCATGGCGGCATAACGACAGTACATTTGGAAGAATTCCGTAATCTTATATTTAGGTATAAAGTCGATTTTCTTGTATATACACATTTAGCAATCGATTTCGAAATGCTTCAAACCATTAGTTTAACATATTTAAAATAATTAACCTTCTTTAACGTATTGAAGTTGATACAAAGCCATGGCGGCATAACGACAGTACATTTGGAAGAATTCCGTAATCTTATATTTAGGTATAAAGTCGATTTTCTTGTATATACACATTTAGCAATCGATATCGAAATGCTTCAAATCATTAGTTTAACATATTTAAGTTAATAAACCTTCTTTAACGCACTTAAGTCTACATAAAGCCTTAACGGTATAACAGCAGTGCATTTAGAAGAATTCCGTAATGTTATAATTTTATATTTAGGTATAAATTCGATTTCTTGTATATACACATTTGGCAATCGATATCGAAATGCTTCATATCGTTAGTTTAACACATTTGAGTTAATTAACCTTCTTTAACGGATTGAAGTTGATAAACAGCCATGGCGGCATAACGACAGTACATTTGGAAGAATTCCGTAGTCTCATATTTAGGTATAAAGTCGATTTTCTTGTATATATGCATTAAGCAATCGATATCGAAATGCTTCAAACCATTAGTTTAACATATTTAAAATAATTAACCTTTTTTAACGTATTGAAGTAGATAAAGAGCCATGGCGGCATAACGACAGTACATTTGGAAGAATTCCGTAGTCTTATATTTAGGTATAAAGTCGATTTTCTTGTATATACATATCTGGCAGGCGATATCGAAATGCTTCAAATCATTAGTTTAACATATTTAAGTTAATTAACCTTCTTTAACGCACTGAAGTCTACATAAAGCGTTAACGGCATAACGGCAGTGCATTTAGAAGAATTCCGTTATCTTATATTTAGGTATAAATTCGACTTTCTTGTATATATTCATTTAGCAATCGATATCGAAATGCTTCAAACCATTAGTTTAACATATTTAAGTTAATAAACCTTCTTTAACGTATTGAAGTTGATACAAAGCCATGGCGGCATAACGACAGTACATTTGGAAGAATTCCGTAATCTTATATTTAGGTATAAAGTCGATTTTCTTGTATATATGCTTTAAGCATTCGATATCGAAATGCTTCAAATAACTGGTTTAACATATTTAAGTTAATAAACCTTCTTTAACGAACTGAAGTTAATATAAAGCCATAACGGCATAACGGCAGTGCATTTAGAAGAATTACGTAATCTTTAATTTAGGTATGAATTCGATTTTCTTGTATATACACATTTAGCAATCGATATCGAAATGCTTCAAATCATTAGTTTAACATATTTAAGTTAATAAACCTTCTTTAACGCACTTAAGTCTACATAAAGCCTTAACGGTATAACAGCAGTGCATTTAGAAGAATTCCGTAATGTTATAATTTTATATTTAGGTATAAATTCGATTTTCTTGTATATACACATTTGGCAATCGATATCGAAATGCTTCATATCGTTAGTTTAACACATTTGAGTTAATTAACCTTCTTTAACGGATTGAAGTTGATAAACAGCCATGGCGGCATAACGACAGTACATTTGGAAGAATTCCGTAGTCTCATATTTAGGTATAAAGTCGATTTTCTTGTATATACACATTTAGCAATCGATATCGAAATGCTTCAAATCATTAGTTTAACATATTTAAGTTAATAAACCTTCTTTAACGCACTTAAGTCTACATAAAGCCTTAACGGTATAACAGCAGTGCATTTAGAAGAATTCCGTAATGTTATAATTTTATATTTAGGTATAAATTCGATTTTCTTGTATATACACATTTGGCAATCGATATCGAAATGCTTCAAATCATTAGTTTAACATATTTAAGTTAATTAACCTTCTTTAACGTATTGAAGTTGATACAAAGCCATGGCGGCATAACGACAGTACATTTGGAAGAATTCCGTAATCTTATATTTAGGTATAAAGTCGATTTTCTTGTATATACACATTTAGCAATCGATTTCGAAATGCTTCAAACCATTAGTTTAACATATTTAAAATAATTAACCTTCTTTAACGTATTGAAGTTGATACAAAGCCAAGGCGGCATAACGACAGTACATTTGGAAGAATTCCGTAATCTTATATTTAGGTATAAAGTCGATTTTCTTGTATATACACATTTAGCAATCGATATCGAAATGCTTCAAATCATTAGTTTAACATATTTAAGTAAATAAACCTTCTTTAACGCACTTAAGTCTACATAAAGCCTTGACGGTATAACGGCAGTGCATTTAGAAGAATTCCGTAATGTTATAATTTTATATTTAGGTATAAATTCGATTTTCTTGTATATACACATTTGGCAATCGATATCGAAATGCTTCAAATCATTAGTTTAACATATTTAAGTTAATTAACCTTCTTTAACGTATTGAAGTTGATACAAAGCCATGGCGGCATAACGACAGTACATTTGGAAGAATTCCGTAATCTTATATTTAGGTATAAAGTCGATTTTCTTGTATATACACATTTAGCAATCGATATCGAAATGCTTCAAACCATTAGTTTAACATATTTAAAATAATTAACCTTTTTTAAGGTATTGAAGTTGATAAAGAGCCATGGCGGCATAACGACAGTAAATTTGGAAGAATTCCGTAGTCTTATATTTAGGTATAAAGTCGATTTTCTTGTATATACTTATTTAGCTATCGATATCGAAATGCTTTAAATCATTAGTTTAACATATTAAGTTAATAAACCTTCTTTAACGCACTGAAGTCTACATAAAGCCTTGACGGTATAACTGCACTGCATTTAGAAAAATTCCGTTATCTTATATTTAGGTATAAATTCGACTTTCTTGTATATATTCATTTAGCAAGCGATATCAAAATGCTTCAAACCATCAGTTTAACATATTTAAAATAATTAACCTTCTTTAACGTATTGAAGTTGATACAAAGCCATGCCGGCATAATGACAGTACATTTGAAAGAATTCCGTAATCTTATATTTAGGTATAAAGTCGATTTTCTTGTATATACACATTTAGCAATCGATATCGAAATGCTTCAAACCATTAGTTTAACATATTTAAAATAATAAACCTTCTTTAACGTATTGAAGTTGATACAAAGCCATGGCGGCATAACGACAGTACATTTGGAAGAATTCCGTAATCTTATATTTAGGCTATAAAGTCGATTTTCTTGTATATACACATTTAGCAATCGATATCGAAATGCTTCAAATCATTAGTTTAACATATTTAAGTTAATAAACCTTCTTTAACGCACTTAAGTCTACATAAAGCCTTAACGGTATAACAGCAGTGCATTTAGAAGAATTCCGTAATGTTATAATTTTATATTTAGGTATAAATTCGATTTTCTTGTATATACACATTTGGCAATCGATATCGAAATGCTTCATATCGTTAGTTTAACACATTTGAGTTAATTAACCTTCTTTAACGGATTGAAGTTGATAAACAGCCATGGCGGCATAACGACAGTACATTTGGAAGAATTCCGTAGTCTCATATTTAGGTATAAAGTCGATTTTCTTGTATATATGCATTAAGCAATCGATATCGAAATGCTTCAAACCATTAGTTTAACATATTTAAAATAATTAACCTTTTTTAACGTATTGAAGTAGATAAAGAGCCATGGCGGCATAACGACAGTACATTTGGAAGAATTCCGTAGTCTTATATTTAGGTATAAAGTCGATTTTCTTGTATATACATATCTGGCAGGCGATATCGAAATGCTTCAAATCATTAGTTTAACATATTTAAGTTAATTAACCTTCTTTAACGCACTGAAGTCTACATAAAGCGTTAACGGCATAACGGCAGTGCATTTAGAAGAATTCCGTTATCTTATATTTAGGTATAAATTCGACTTTCTTGTATATATTCATTTAGCAATCGATATCGAAATGCTTCAAACCATTAGTTTAACATATTTAAGTTAATAAACCTTCTTTAACGTATTGAAGTTGATACAAAGCCATGGCGGCATAACGACAGTACATTTGGAAGAATTCCGTAATCTTATATTTAGGTATAAAGTCGATTTTCTTGTATATATGCTTTAAGCATTCGATATCGAAATGCTTCAAATAACTGGTTTAACATATTTAAGTTAATAAACCTTCTTTAACGAACTGAAGTTAATATAAAGCCATAACGGCATAACGGCAGTGCATTTAGAAGAATTACGTAATCTTTAATTTAGGTATGAATTCGATTTTCTTGTATATACACATTTAGCAATCGATATCGAAATGCTTCAAATCATTAGTTTAACATATTTAAGTTAATAAACCTTCTTTAACGCACTTAAGTCTACATAAAGCCTTAACGGTATAACAGCAGTGCATTTAGAAGAATTCCGTAATGTTATAATTTTATATTTAGGTATAAATTCGATTTTCTTGTATATACACATTTGGCAATCGATATCGAAATGCTTCATATCGTTAGTTTAACACATTTGAGTTAATTAACCTTCTTTAACGGATTGAAGTTGATAAACAGCCATGGCGGCATAACGACAGTACATTTGGAAGAATTCCGTAGTCTCATATTTAGGTATAAAGTCGATTTTCTTGTATATACACATTTAGCAATCGATATCGAAATGCTTCAAATCATTAGTTTAACATATTTAAGTTAATAAACCTTCTTTAACGCACTTAAGTCTACATAAAGCCTTAACGGTATAACAGCAGTGCATTTAGAAGAATTCCGTAATGTTATAATTTTATATTTAGGTATAAATTCGATTTTCTTGTATATACACATTTGGCAATCGATATCGAAATGCTTCATATCGTTAGTTTAACACATTTAAGTTAATAAACCTTCTTTAACGTATTGAAGTTGATACAAAGCCATGGCGGCATAACGACAGTACATTTGGAAGAATTCCGTAATCTTATATTTAGGTATAAAGTCGAGTTTGTTGTACATACACATTTAGCAATCGATATCGAAATGTTTCAAATAACTGGTTTAACATATTTAAAATAATTAACCTTTTTTAACGTATTGAAGTAGATAAAGAGCCATGGCGGCATAACGACAGTACATTTGGAAGAATTCCGTAGTCTTATATTTAGGTATAAAGTCGATTTTCTTGTATATACATATCTGGCAGGCGATATCGAAATGCTTCAAATCATTAGTTTAACATATTTAAGTTAATTAACCTTCTTTAACGCACTGAAGTCTACATAAAGCGTTAACGGCATAACGGCAGTGCATTTAGAAGAATTCCGTAATCTTATATTAAGGTATAAAGTCGATTTTCTTTTATATACACATTTAGCAATCGATAACGAAATTCTTCAAATCATTAGTTTAACATATTTAAATTAATTAACCTTCTTTATCTTACTGAAGTTTACATAAAGCCATAACGGTATAACGGCAGTGCCTTGGGAAGAATTCCGTAATCTTATATTCAGATATAAAGTCGATTTTTGTTGTATATACACATTTAGCAATCGATATCGAGATGCTTCAACTCATTAGTTTAACATATTAAGTTAATAAACATTTTTTAGCTTACTGAAGTCTACATAAAGCCTTAACGTATAACGGCAGTGCATTTAGAAGAATTCCGTTATCTTATATTTAGGTTTAAATTCGATCTTCTTGTATATACACATTTAGCAAGCGATATCGAAATGCTTCGACTCATTAGCTTAACATATTTAAGTTAATAAACCTTCTTTAACGATCTGAATTTGGCATATAGCCACGGCGGTATTACGGCAGTGCATTTAGAAGAATTCCGTAATCTTCTATTTAGGTATAAAGTCGATTTTCTTGTATTTACATATTAAGCAATCGATATCAAAATGCTTCAAATCATTAGTTTAACATATTTAAGTTAATTAACCCTCTCTATCTTACTGAATTCTACATAAAGCCTATACGGCATAACGGCAGTGCATTTAAAAGAATTCCGTTATCTTATATTTAGGTATAAAGTCGATTTTGTTGTATATACACATTTAGCAAGCGATATCGAAATGCTTCAACTCATTAGTTTAACATATTTAAGTTAATAAACCTTCTTTAACGAACTGAAGTTAGCAAAAAGCCATGGCGGCATAAAGGCAGTGCATGTAGAAGAATTCCGTTATCTTATATTTAGGTATAAAGTCGATTTTCTTGTATATACACATTTAGCAGGCGATATCGAAATGCTCCAAATCATTAGTTTAACATATTAATTTAATAAACATTTTTTAGCTTACTGAAGTCTACATAAAGCCTTGGCGGTATAACGGCAGTGCATTTAGAAGAATCCCGTTATCTTATATTTAGGTATAAATTCGATTTTCTTGTATACACACATTTAGCAAGCGATATCGAAATGCTTCAAATTATTAGTTAACATATTTTAGTTAACATATTTAAGTTAATTAACCTTCTTTATCTTATTGAAGTTTACATAAAGCCATAACGGTATAACGGCAGTGCATTTGGAAGAATTCCGTAATCTTCTATTTAGGTATAAAGTCGATTTTGTTGTATATACACATTTAGCAATCGATATCGAGATGCTTCAATTCATTAGTTTAACATATTTAAGTTAATAAACCTTCTTTAACAAACTGAAGTTGGCATAAATCCATGGCGGCATAACGTAGTGCATGTAGAAGAATTCCATTATCTTATATTTAGGTATAAAGTCGATTTTCTTGTATATACACATTTAGCAATCGATATCGAAATGCTTCAACTCATTAGTTTAACATATTTAAGTTAATAAACCTTCTTTAACGAACTGAAGTTAGCAAAAAGCCATGGCGGCATAAAGGCAGTGCATGTAGAAGAATTCCGTTATCTTATATTTAGGTATAAAGTCGATTTTCTTGCATTTACAAATTTAGCAATCGATATCGAAATGCTTCACACCATTAGTTTAACACATTTAAGTTAATTAATCCTCTTTTTCTTACTGAAGTCTAGAAAAGCCTTAACGGCATAACGGCAGTGCATGTAGAAGAATTCGTAATCTTATATTTAGGTATTAAGTCGATTTTGTTGTATATACGCATTTAGCAATCGACATCGAAATGCTTCAAATCATGAGTTTAACATATTTAACCCTTAACGACCTGAGCCCTATATCAGTTACGTTACCACCTGAGCACGGTCACAGTGACCGCAGTGTATCCGAACACTTGAATTTTTTAGGATTTTAAGGTTTTATTATAAGAATACATTAATAAAACTCTTTAATATATACTAAATTATTTATTTAACTGAAAAAGGGAAAAAAAAACAAAACATATTTTTCTCATAAATGTGAACAATTGAATTGCTGGCACATTTTAACTAAAATTACATAGTAGTTTACAAATTGAGATCTATCCACATAGGAACAAAATGTTATATAAAATTCTGTCTTTCTTTAAAGGATATAATAATATTCTAATGACATAAAAAAATAAAAGTTAAAAAAAAAAACAAAACTTCGAGAAAATTACAGGGGGTAAATTCTTAAAATTTTTCACGACAACTTTTGCACGCTTTGTTAGAACATTCCACCCAGATTGGATTTTTACATATAAAACACAAACGAAATGTTTTTCGTTTCTTCTTGGGATCACAAGTTGAACACGTTTTACGTTTTTCAAGATGATCAGCTTCAGAAACAGAAGGCAATTTTTCTTCTATTTTCAAGATCCGGCGAATAGAAGTTTTGATGTCATGAGGAGTGTGCTTGTTATTTTCTCGACGATTCATGTGTGGCATGGTCAGATCTTCTGCTAGTTGCTTCATAAATTTAAATCTACTTCTTACTCATGACATAAGCATTGGAAGCTGATATATCTAACAGAGGATAAAAAATGCACAAAGGCCATCTTTGCGTTCGTCGCGCCGTGGTATAGTTCGCACACCTTTGATCCAATAAATCAACGCCAATTTTAGTTTCATTGTAGTATAATAT
This sequence comes from Bactrocera correcta, assembly GCA_027475135.1. Classification (NCBI taxonomy): domain Eukaryota; kingdom Metazoa; phylum Arthropoda; class Insecta; order Diptera; family Tephritidae; genus Bactrocera; species Bactrocera correcta. Next base: position 19,361 of record JAPZAG010000985.1, on the reverse strand, counting down.
TATTTCGGGCTTTTTTGTATTATCGTCTACGTTTGCTGTATAGTGCATGCTGGAAATTAACACCACAGCACGGTTTTTTCTCGGCACAAAAGATGCCAAAGTAATATTTTTAGTAAAACCGAAAAGCGAGGTTCCAATTTCTCGTCGCCGATTTGGTTTGAATTCTGGCGGAATTTCTGTTTTATTTTTTTTTAAGTACCCACAAGAGATAACTTTTTATCTTTCAAAACATCGACTAGCTCAACTGAACAAAACCAATTATCAGCAGTGATGTTTCTATTCGACCCTTCAATTGGAGATATGAGTCGTAAAACTGCTTGAGTAGGTTTTGAAAATCGAGTGTGTTCTGATGTCAAATTGGTCCCGTCCGAGTCTTTACCTAAATATATGTAAGCATTGAGAAAATCGACTTAATATAAATATAAGATAACGGAATTCTTCTACATGCACTGCCGTTATACCGTTAAGGCTTTATGTAGACTTCAGTAAGCTAAAAAATGTTTATTAACTTAATATGTTAAACTAATGATTTGAAGCATTTCGATATCGATATCTAAATGTGTATATAAAAGAAAATCGACTTTATACCTAAATAAAAGATTACGGAATTCTTCTACATGCACTGCCGTAATGCCGCCGTGGCTATATGCCAACTTCAGATCGTTAAAGAAGGTTTATTAACTTAAATATGTTAAGATAATGAGTTGAAGCATTTCGATATCGCTTGCTAAATGTGTATATACAAGAAAATCGACTTTATACCTAAATATAAGATAACGGAATTCTTCTACATGCACTGCCGTTATGCCGCAATGGCTCTATATCAACTTCAATACGTTAAAGAAGGTTAATTAGCTTAAATGTGTTAAACTAATGATTTGAAGCATTTCGATATCGCTTGCTAAATGTGTATATACAAGAAAATCGACTTGATACCTAAATAAAAGATTACGGAATTCTTCTACATGCACTGCCGTAATGCCGCCATGGCTCTATGCCAACTTCAGTTCGTTAAAGAAGGTTTATTAACTTAAATATGTTAAACTAATGAGTTGAAGCATTTCGATATCGCTTGCTAAATGTGTATATACAACAAAATCGACTTTATACCTAAATATAAGATTACGGAATTCTTCTAAATGCACTGCCGTTATGCCGCCATGGCTTTATATCACCTTCAATACGTTAAAGAAAGTTAATTAACTTAAATATGTTAAACTAATGATTTGAAGCATTTCGTTATCGATTGCCAAATATGTATATAAAAGAAAATCGACTTTATACCTAAATATAAGATTACGGAATTCTTCTAAATGCACTGCCGTTATGCCGCCATGGCTTTATATCAATTTCAATACGTTAAAGAAGGTTAATTAACTTAAATATGTTAAACTAATGATTTGAAGCATTTCGATATCGACTGCTAAATGTGTATATACAACAAAATCGACTTTATACCTAAATATAAGATTACGGAATTCTTCTAAATGCACTGCCGTTATGCCGCCTAGGCTATATGCCAACTTCAGATCGTTAAAGGAGGTTTATTAAAATAAATATGTTAAACTAATGAGTTAAAGCATCTCGATATCGATCGCTAAATGTGTATATACAAGAAAATCGACTTTATACCTAAATATAAGATAACGAAATTCTTCTACATTTACTGCCGTTATACCGTTAAGGCTTTATGTAGACTTCAGTAAGCTAAAAAATGTTTATTAACTTAAAATGTTAAACTAATGATTTGAAGCATTTCGTTATCGATTGCTAAATGTGTATATAAAAGAAAATCGACTTTATACCTAAATATAAGATTACGGAATTCTTCTAAATGCACTGCCGTTATACCGTTATGGCTTTATGTAAACTTCAGTAAGATAAAGAAGGTTAATTAGCTTAAATATGTTAAACTGATTATTTGAAGCATTTCGTTATCGATTGCTAAATGTGTATATACAACAAAATCGACTTTATACCTAAATATAAGATTACGGAATTCTTCCAAATGCACTGCCGTTATACCGTTATGGCTTTATGTAAATTTCAGTAAGATAAAGAAGGTTTATTAACTTAAGTATGTTAAACTAATGATTTGAAGCAATTCGATATCGCTTGCTAAATGTGTATATACAAGAAAATCGAATTCATACCTAAATATAAGATAACGGAATTCTTCTAAATGCACTGCCGTTATGCCGTTAAGGCTTTATGTAGACTTCAGTAAGAGAGAGAGGGTTAATTGACTTAAATATGTTAATCTAATGATTTGAGGCATTTCGATATCGATTCCTAAATATGTAAATACAAGAAAATCAACTTTATACCTAAGTAGAAAATTACGGAATTCTTCTGAATGCACTGCAGTTACACCGTTAAGGCTTTATGTAGACTTCAGTGCGTTAAAGAACGTTTATTAACTTAAATATGTTAAACTAATGATTTGAAGCATTTCGATATCGATTGCTAAATGTGTATATACAAGAAAATCGACTACATACCTAAATATAAGATTACGGAATTCTTCTAAATGCACTGCCGTTATGCCGAAATGGCTTTATATCAACTTCAATACGTTAAAGAAGGTTAATTAACTTAAATATGTTAAACTAATGATTTGAAGCATTTCGATATTGCTTGCTAAATGTGTATATACTCGAAAATCGACTTTATACCTAAATACAAGATTACGGAATTCTACTAAGTGCACTGCCGTTATGCCGCCATGGCTTTATATAAACTTCAATACGTTAAAGAAGGTTAATTAACTTAAATATATTAAACTAATGATTTGAAGCAATTCGATATCGCTTGCTAAATGTGTATATACAAGAAAATCGACTTTATACCTAAATATAAGATAACGGAATTCTTCTACATGCACTGCCGTTATACCGTTAAGGCTTTATGTAGACTTCAGTAAGCTAAAAAATGTTTATTAACTTAATATGTTAAACTAATGATTTGAAGCATTTCGGTATCGATATCTAAATGTGTATATAAAAGAAAATCGACTTTATACCTAAATAAAAGAATACGGAATTCTTCTACATGCACTGCCGTAATGTCGCCGTGGCTATATGCCAACCTCAGATCGTTAAAGAAGGTTTTTTAACTTAAATATGTTAAGATAATGAGTTGAAGCATTTCGATATCGCTTGCTAAATGTGTATATACAAGAAAATCAAATTTATACCTAAATATAAGATAACGGAATTCTTCTACATGCACTGCCGTTATGCCGCAATGGCTCTATATCAACTTCAATACGTTAAAGAAGGTTAATTAGCTTAAATGTGTTAAGCTAATGATTTTAAGCATTTCGATATCGCTTGCTAAATGTGTATATACAAGAAAATCGACTTGATACCTAAATAAAAGATTACGGAATTCTTCTACATGCACTGCCGTAATGCCGCCATGGCTCTATGCCAACTTCAGTTCGTTAAAGAAGGTTTATTAACTTAAATATGTTAAACTAATGAGTTGAAGCATTTCGATATCGCTTGCTAAATGTGTATATACAACAAAATCGACTTTATACCTAAATATAAGATTACGGAATTCTTCTAAATGCACTGCCGTTATGCCGCCATGGCTTTATATCAACTTCAATACGTTAAAGAAAGTTAATTAACTTAAATATGTTAAACTAATGATTTGAAGCATTTCGTTATCGATTGCTAAATGTGTATATAAAAGAAAATCGACTTTATACCTAAATATAAGATTACGGAATTCTTCTAAATGCACTGCCGTTATGCCGCCATGGCTTTATATCAACTTCAATACGTTAAAGAAAGTTAATTAACTTAAATATGTTAAACTAATGATTTGAAGCATTTCGGTATCGATATCTAAATGTGTATATAAAAGAAAATCGACTTTATACCTAAATAAAAGAATACGGAATTCTTCTACATGCACTGCCGTAATGTCGCCGTGGCTATATGCCAACTTCAGATCGTTAAAGAAGGTTTTTTAACTTAAATATGTTAAGATAATGAGTTGAAGCATTTCGATATCGCTTGCTAAATGTGTATATACAACAAAATCGACTTTATACCTAAATATAAGATAACGGAATTCTTCTACATGCACTGCCGTTATGCCGCAATGGCTCTATATCAACTTCAATACGTTAAAGAAGGTTAATTAGCTTAAATGTGTTAAGCTAATGATTTTAAGCATTTCGATATCGCTTGCTAAATGTGTATATACAAGAAAATCGATTTGATACCTAAATAAAAGATTACGGAATTCTTCTACATGCACTGCCGTAATGCCGCCATGGCTCTATGCCAACTTCAGTTCGTTAAAGAAGGTTTATTAACTTAAATATGTTAAACTAATGATTTGAAGCATTTCGATATCGTCTGCTAAATGTGTATATACAACAAAATTGACTTTATACCTAAATATAAGATTACGGAATTCTTCTAAATGCACTGCCGTTATGCCGCCTAGGCTATATGCCAACTTCAGATCGTAAAGGAGGTTTATTAAAATAAATATGTTAAACTAATGAGTTAAAGCATCTCGATATCGATCGATAAATGTGTATATACAAGAAAATCGACTTTATACCTAAATATAAGATAACGGAATTCTTCTACATGCACTGCCGATATACCGTTAAGGCTTTATGTAGACTTCAGTAAGCTAAAAAATGTTTATTAACTTAATATGTTAAACTAGTGATTTGAAGCATTTCGTTATCGATTGTTAAATGTGTATATACAACAAAATCGACTTTATTCCTAAATATAAGATTACGGAATTCTTCCAAATGCACTGCCGTTATACCGTTATGGCTTTATGTAAATTTCAGTAAGATAAAGAAGGTTAATTAACTTAAATATGTTAAACTAATGATTTGAAGCAATTCGATATCGCTTGCTAAATGTGTATATACAAGAAAATCGACTTTATACCTAAATATAGGATTACGGAATTCTTCTACATGCACTGCCGTAATGCCGCCATGGCTCTATGCCAACTTCAGTTCGTTAAAGAAGGTTTATTTACTTAAATATGTTAAACTAATGAGTTGAAGCATTTCGATATCGCTTGCTAAATGTGTATATACAAGAAAATCGACTTTATACCTAAATATAAGATAACGGAATTCTTCTACATGCACTGCCGTAATGCCGCCATGGCTCTATGCCAACTTCAGTTCGTTAAAGAAGGTTTATTAACTTAAATATGTTAAACTAATGAGTTAAAGCATTTCGATATCGCTTGCTGAATGTGTATATACAAGAAAATCGACTTTATACCTAAATATAAAATATCGGAATTCTTCTACATGCACCGCCGTTATGCCGCAATGGCTCTATATCAACTTCAATACGTTAAAGAAGGTTAATTAACTTAAATATGTTAAACTAATGATTTGAAGCATTTCGATATCGCTTGCTAAATGTGTATATACAAGAAAATCGACTTGATACCTAAATAAAAGATTACGGAATTCTTCTACATGCACTGCCGTAATGCCGCCATGGCTCTATGCCAACTTCAGTTCGTTAAAGAAGGTTTATTAACTTAAATATGTTAAACTAATGAGTTGAAGCATTTCGATATCGCTTGCTAAATGTGTATATACAAGAAAATCGACTTTATACCTAAATATAAGATAACGGAATTCTTCTACATGCACTGCCGTAATGCCGCCATGGCTCTATGCCAACTTCAGTTCGTTAAAGAAGGTTTATTAACTTAAATATGTTAAACTAATGAGTTGAAGCATTTCGATATCGCTTGCTAAATGTGTATATACAAGAAAATCGACTTTATACCTAAATATAAGTTTAAAATTTTGCACTGCCGTTATGCCGCAATGGCTCTATTTCAACTTCAATACGTTAAAGAAGGTTAATTAACTTAAATATGTTAAACTGATGATTTGAAGCATTTCGATATCGATATCTAAATGTGTATATAAAAGAAAATCGACTTTATACCTAAATAAAAGACTACGGAATTCTTCTACATGCACTGCCGTAATGCCGCCGTGGCTATATGCCAAACTCAGATCGTGAAGTATGTTAATTAACTTAAATATGTTAAAATAATGACTTGAAGCATTTCGTTATCGATTGCTATATGTGTATATACAAGAAAATCGACTTTATACCTAAATAAAAGATTACGGAATTCTTCTAAATGCACTGCCGTTATACCGTTAAGGCTTTATGTAGACTTCGGTAAGCTAAAAATGTTTATAAACTTAAATATGTTAAACTAATGATTTGAAACATTTCGATATCGATATCATAATGTGTATATAAAAGAAAGTCGACTTTATACCTAAATAAAAGATTACGGAATTCTTCTACATGCACTGCCGTAATACCGCCGTGGCTATATGCCAAATTTAGATCGTTAAAGAAGGTTTATTAACTTAAATATGTTAAGCTTAGGAGTTGAAGCATCTCGATATCTATTGCTAAATGTGTATATACAACATAATCGACTTTATACCTAAATATAAGATAACGGAATTCTTCCAAGTGCATTGCCGTTATACCGTTATGGCTTTATGTAAACTTCAGTAAGCTAAAAAATGTTTATTAATTTAAAATGTTAAACTAATGATTTGAAGCATTTCGATATCGATTGATAAATGTGTAAATACAAGAAAATTGACTTTATGCCTAAATATAAGATAAGGGAATTCTTCTATATGCACTGCCGTAATGCCGCCGTGGCTATATGCCAAATTCAGATCGTTAAAGAAGGTTAATTAACTTAAATATGTTAAACTAATTAGTTGAAGCATCTATATATCGATTGCCAAATGTGTATATAAAAGAAAATCGAATTTATACCTATATATAAGATAACGGAATTCTTCTAAATGCACTGCCGTTATGCCGTTAAGGCTTTATGTAGACTTCAGTAAGAGAGAGAGGGTTAATTAACTTAAATATGCTAATCTAATGATTTGAGGCATTTCGATATCGACTGCGAAATATATATATACAAGAAAATCGACTTTATACCTAAATACAAGATTACGGAATTCTTCTACATGCACTGCCGTTATGCCGCAATGGCTCTATATCAACTTCAATACGTTAAAGAAGGTTATTTAACTTAAATATGTTAAACTAATGATTTGAAGCATTTCGATATCGCTTGCTAAATGTGTATATACAAGAAAATCGACTTTATACCTAAATATAAGATAACGGAATTCTTCTACATGCACTGCCGTTATGCCGCAATGGCTCTATATCAACTTCAATACGTTAAAGAAGGTTAATTAACTTAAATATGTTAAACTGATGATTTGAAGCATTTCGATATCGATATCTAAATGTATATATAAAAGAAAATCGACTTTATACCTAAATAAAAGACTACGGAATTCTTCTACATGCACTGCCGTAATGCCAACGTGGCTATATGCCAAACTCAGATCGTGAAGTATGTTTATTAACTTAAATATGTTAAACTAATGATTTGACGCATTTCGATATCGCTTGCTAAATGTGTATATACAAGAAAATCGAAATATACCTAAATATAAGATAACGGAATTCTTCCAAGTGCACTGCCGTTATACCGTTATGGCTTTGTGTAAACTTCAGTAAGCTAAAAAATGTTTATTAACTTAATATGTTAAACTAATGATTTGAAGCATTTCGATATCGATATCATAATGTGTATATAAAAGAAAATCGACTTTATACCTAAATAAAAGATTACGGAATTCTTCTACATGCACTGCCGTAATGCCGCCATAGCTTTATGCCAAATTCAGATCGTTGAAGAGGGTTAATTAACTTAAATATGTTAAACTAATGACTTGAAGCATTTCGTTATCGATTGCTAAATGTGTATATACAACAAAATCGACTTAATACCAAAATAATAAGATAACGGAATTCTTCTAAATGCACTGCCGTTATACCGTTAAGGCTTTATGTAGACTTCAGTAAGCTAAAAAAGGTTTATAAACTTAAATATGTTAAACTAATGATTTGAAATATTTCGATATCGATACCATAATGTGTATATAAAAGAAAATCGACTTTATACCTAAATAAAAGATTACGGAATTCTTCTACATGCACTGTCGTAATACCGCCGTGGCTATATGCCAAATTCAGATCGTTAAAGAAAGTTTATTAACTTAAATATGTTAAGCTTATGAGTTGAAGCATCTCGATATCTATTGCTAAATGTGTATATACAAGAAAATCGACTTTATACCTAAATATAAGATTACTGAATTCTTCCAAGTGCACTGCCGTTATACCGTTATGGCTCTATGTAAACTTCAGTAGGATAAAGAAGGTTAACTAACTTAAATATGTTAAACTAATGATTTAAAGCATTTCAATATCGCTTGCTAAATATGTATATACAAGAAAATCGAATTGTGCATTTAGAAGAATTCCGTAATCTTATGTTTAGGTATAAAGTCGATTTTCTTATATATACACATTTAGCTATCGATATCGAAATGCTTCAAATCATTAGTTTAACATATTTAAGTTAATAAACGTTCTTTAACGCACTGAAGTCTACATAAAGCCTTAACGGTGTAACTGCAGTGCATTCAGAAGAATTCCGTAATTTTCTATTTTGGTATAAAGTTGATTTTCTTGTATTTACATATTTAGGAATCGATATCGAAATGCCTAAATTCATTAGATTAACATATTTAAGTTAATTAACCCTCTCTCTCTTACTGAAGTCTACATAAAGCATTAACGGCATAACGGCAGTGCATTTAGAAGAATTCCGTTATCTTATATTTAGGTATAAATTCGATTTTCTTGTATATACACATTTAGCAATCGATATCGAGATGCTTCAACTCATTAGTTTAACATATTTAAGTTAATTAACCTTCTTTAACGATCTGAATTTGGCATATAGCCACGGCGGCATTACGGCAGTGCATATAGAAGAATTCCGTAGTCTTTTATTTAGGTATAAAGTCCATTTTCTTTTATATACACATTTAGATATCGATATCGAAATGCTTCAAATCATTAGTTTAACATTTTAAATTAATAAACATTTTTAGCTTACTGAAGTTTACATAAAGCCATAACGGTATAACGGCAGTGCACTTGGAAGAATTCCGTTGTCTTATATTTAGGATGCCGTTAAGGCTTTATGTAGACTTCAGTAAGATAGAGAGGGTTAATTAACTTAACTATGTTAAACTAATAATTGGAAGCATTTCAAAATCGATTGCTAAATAAATATAAATTTCAGTACGTTAAAGAAGTTTAATTTACTTAAATATGCTAAACTAATGATTTGAAGCATTTCGATATTGATTACTAAATGTGTATATACAACAAAATCGACTTAATACCAAAATAATAAGATAACGGAATTCTTCTAAATGCACTGCCGTTATACCGTTAAGGCTTTATGTAGACTTCAGTAAGCTAAAAAAGGTTTATGAACTTAAATATGTTAAACTAATGATTTGAAACATTTCGATATCGATATCATAATGTGTATATAAAAGAAAATCGACTTTATACCTAAGTAAAAGATTACATAATTCACCCAAATATATACTGCCGTTATGCCGTTATGGCTTTTGTAGACTTCAGTGAGATAAAGAGGATTAAGTAACTTAAATATGTTAAACTAATGATTTGAAGCATTTCGATATCGATTGCTGAATTCGTATATACAAGAAAATCGACTTTATACCTAAATATAAGACTACGGAATTCTTCCAAATGTACTAACGTTATGCCGCCATGGCTTTATATCAACTTCAATACGTTAAAGAAGCTTAATTAACTTAAATATGTTAAACTAATGATTTGAAGCATTTCGATATCGCTTGCTAAATGTGTATATAAAAGATAATCGAATTTATACCCAAACAAGTTTACGGAATTCTTCCAAATGTGCTGTCGTTATGCCGCCATGGCGTTATATCAACTTCAATACGTTAAAGAAGGTTAATTAACTTAAATATGTTAAACTAATGATTTTAAGCATTTCGATATCGATTGCTAAATGCGTATATACAACAAAATCAACTTTATACCTAAATATAAGATTAGGGAATTCTTCTAAATGCACTGTCGTTATGCCGCCCTGGCTTTATATCACCTTCATTAGGTTAAAGAAGGTTAATTAACTTAAATATGTTAAACTAATGATTTGAAGCATTTCGATATCGATTGCTTAAAGTGTATGTACAACAAAATCGTCTTTATACCTAAATATGTCAACTTCAGTTCGCTAAAGGAGGTTTATTAACTTAAATATGTTAAACCAGTTATCTGAAGCATTTCGATATCGATTGCGAAATATATATATACAAGAAAATCGACTTTATACCTAAATATAAGATAACGGAATTCTTCTACATGCACTGCCGTTATGCCGCAATGGCTCTATATCAACTTCAATACGTTAAAGAAGGTTAATTAACTTAAATATGTTAAACTAATGATTTGAAGCATTTCGATATCGCTTGCTAAATGTGTATATACAAGAAAATCGACTTTATACCTAAATATAAGATAACGGAATTCTTCTACATGCACTGCCATTATGCCGCAATGGCTCTATATCAACTTCAATACGTTAAAGAAGGTTAATTAACTTAAATATGTTAAACTGATGATTTGAAGCATTTCGATATCGATATCTAAATGTGTATATAAAAGAAAATCGACTTTATACCTAAATAAAAGACTACGGAATAAAGCGTGGGTTAGATAATTTAAAGAGCTGTCAGGAAAGTATTCAATCTTTTTTCTACTACTATCAGGGCTTGGTAATATTGGAACGAGTTGTGTCAAACATAAAGCATTGGTTAGATAATTTAAATAGCTCTGAGGAAAGTCTTAAATCTTTCTTCTACTCCTATCAGGGGCTTGGTAATAGTCACATTTTTGTTTCAACTTTGCTAACGCTCTAGCGGCTAAACAATTAGAACGAGTTGGGTCAAACATAAAGCGTTGGTTAGATAATTTTAGGAGCTCTCCGGAAAGTCTTCAATCTTTCTTCTACTCCTATCAGGGGCTTGGTAATAGTCACATTTCTGTTTCACTTTTGATAACGCTCTGAGGCTAAACTATTTGAATGAGGTGGGTCGAACATAAAGCATTGGTTAGATAATTTAAAGAGCTCTCAAGAAAGTCTTCAATCTTTCTTCTACTCTTATCAGGGGCTTGGCAATAGTCACATTTTTGTTTCTAACGCTCTAGCGGCTAAACAATTAGAACGAGTTGGGTCAAACATAAAGCGTTGGTTAGATAATTTAAAGAGCTCTCAGGAAAGTCTTCAATCTTTATTCTACTCCTATCAGGGGCTTGGAAATAGTCACATTTTTGTTTCACTTGTATTAATGCTCTAGCGGGTAAACTATTTAAACGAGGTTAGTCAAACATAAAGCATTGGTTAGATAATTTAAAGAGCTCTCAGGAAAGTTTTAAATCTTTCTTCTACTCCTATCAGGGGCTTGGAAATAGTCACATTTTTGTTTCACTTGTATTAATGCTCTAGCGGGTAAACTATTTAAACGAGGTTAGTCAAACATAAAGCATTGGTTAGATAATTTAAAGAGCTCTCAGGAAAGTCTTAAATCTTTCTTCTACTCCTATCAGGGGCTTGGTAATAGTCACATTTTTGTTTCAACTTTGCTAACGCTCTAGCGGCTAAACTATTGGAACAAGTTGGGTCAAACATAAAGCATTGGTTAGGTAATTTAAAGAGCTCTCAAGAAAGTCTTCAATCTTTCTTCTACTCCTATCAGGGGCTTGGTAATAGTCACATTTTTGTTTCAACTTTGCTAACGCTCTAGCTGCTAAACTATTGGAACGAGGTGGGTCAAACATAAAGCATTAGTTAGATAATTTAAAGAGCTTTCAGGAAAGTACTCAGTCTTTCTTCTATTCCTATCAGGGGCTTGGCAATAGTCACATTTTTGTTTCAACTTTGCTAACGCTCTAGCGGCTAAACTATTTGAACGAGGTGAGTCACACATAAAGCGTTGGTTAGATAATTTAAAGAGCTGTCAGAAAAGTCTTCAATCTTTGTTTTACTACTATCAGGGGCTTGGTAATATTGGAACGAGTTGTGTCAAACATAAAGCGTTGGCTAGATAATTTAAAGAGCTCTCAGGAAAGTCTTCAATCTTTCTTGTACATCTACCAGGGGCGTGGCAATAGTAACATTTTTGTTTCCCTTTTGCTAACGCTCTAGCGGCTAAACTATTGGAACGAGTTGGGTCAAACATAAAGCGTTGGTTAGATAATTTAAAGAGCTCTCATGAAAGTATTCAATCTTTCTTCTACTCCTACCAGGGGCTTGGCAATAGTCACATTTCTGTTTCAACTTTGCTAACGCTCTGAGGCTAAACTATTGGAACGAGTTGGGTCAAACATAAAGCGTTGGTTAGATAATTTAAAGAGCTCTCAGGAAAGTCTTAAATCTTTCTTCTACTCCTATCAGGGGCTTGGTAATAGTCACATTTTTGTTTCAACTTTGCTAACGCTCTAGCGGCTAAACTATTGGAACGAGTTGGGTCAAACATAAAGCATTGGTTAGATAATTTAAAGGGCTCTCAGAAAAGTCTTCAATCTTTCTTCTACTCTTATCAGGGGCTTGGCAATAGTCACATTTTTTTTCACTTTTGATAACGCTCTGAGGCTAAACTATTTGAATGAGGTGAGTCGAACATAAAGCGTTGGTTAGATAATTTAAAGAGCTCTCAAGAAAGTCTTCAATCTTTCTTCTACTCTTATCAGGGGCTTGGCAATAGTCACATTTTTGTTTCAACGTTGCTAACGCTCTAGCGGCTAAACAATTAGAACGAGTTGGGTCAAACATAAAGCGTTGGTTAGATAATTTAAAGAGCTCTCAGGAAAGTCTTAAATCTTTATTCTACTCCTATCAGGGGCTTGGAAATAGTCACATTTTGGTTTCAACTTTGCTAACGCTCTAGCGGCTAAACTATTGGAACGAGTTGGGTCAAACATAAAGCGTTGGTTAGATAATTTAAAGAGCTCTCAGGAAAGTCTTCAATCTTTATTCTACTCCTATCAGGGGCTTGGAAATAGTCACATTTTTGTTTCACTTTTATTAATGCTCTAGCGGGTAAACTATTTAAACGAGGTTAGTCAAACATAAAGCATTGGTTAGATAATTTAAAGACCTTTGAGAAAAGTCTTCACTCTTTCTTCTACTCCTATCAGGGGCTTGGAAATAGTCACATTTTTGTTTCAACTTTGCTAACGCTCTAGCGGCTAAACTATTGGAACGAGTTGTGTCAAATATAAAGCGTTGGTTAGATAATTTAAAGAGCTCTCAGGAAAGTCTTCAATCTTTATTCTACTCCTATCAGGGGCTTGGAAATAGTCACATTTTTGTTTCACTTTTATTAATGCTCTAGCGGGTAAACTATTTAAACGAGGTTAGTCAAGCATAAAGCATTGGTTAGATAATTTAAAGAGCTCTCAGGAAAGTCTTAAATCTTTCTTCTACTCCTATCAGGGGCTTGGTAATAGTCACATTTTTGTTTCAACTTTGCTAACGCTCTAGCGGCTAAACTATTACAACGAGGTGGGTCAAACATAAAGTATTGGTTATATAATTTAAAGAGCTCTCAGGAAAGTCTTCAATCTTTCTTCTACTCCTATCAGGGGCTTGGTAATAGTCACATTTTTGTTTCAACGTTGCTAACGCTCTAGCGGCTAAACAATTAGAACGAGTTGGGTCAAACATAAAGCGTTGGTTAGATAATTTAAAGAGCTCTCAGGAAAGTCTTCAATCTTTATTCTACTCCTATCAGGGGCTTGGAAATAGTCACATTTTGGTTTCAACTTTGCTAACGCTCTAGCGGCTAAACTATTGGAACGAGTTGGTTCAAACATAAAGCGTTGGTTAGATAATTTAAAGTGCTCTCAGGAAAGTCTTCAATCTTTATTCTGCTCCTATCAGGGGCTTGGAAATAGTCACATTTTTGTTTCACTTTTATTAATGCTCTAGCGGGTAAACTATTTAAACGAGGTTAGTCAAACATAAAGCATTGGTTAGATAATTTAAAGACCTTTCAGAAAAGTCTTCAATCTTTCTTCTACTCCTATCAGGGGCTTGGAAATAGTCACATTTTTGTTTCAACTTTGCTAACGCTCTAGCGGCTAAACTATTGGAACGAGTTGGGTCAAACATAAAGCGTTGGTTAGATAATTTAAAGAGCTCTCAGGAAAGTCTTCAATCTTTATTCTACTCCTATCAGGGGCTTGGAAATAGTCACATTTTTGTTTCAACTTTGCTAACGCTCTAGCGGCTAAACTATTGGAACGAGTTGGGTCAAACATAAAGCATTGGTTAGATAATTTAAAGAGCTCTCAGGAAAGTCTTCAATCTTTCTTCTACTCCTATCAGGGGCTTGGAATAGTCACATTTTTGTTTCACTTTGTAACGCTCTGCGGCTAAACTATTTGAATGAGGTGAGTCGAACATAAAGCGTTGGTTAGATAATTTAAAGAGCTCTCAGAAAGTCTTCAATCTTTCTTCTACTCTTATCAGGGGCTTGGAATAGTCACATTTTTGTTTCAACGTTGCTAACGCTCTAGCGGCTAAACAATTAGAACGAGTTGGGTCAAACATAAAGCGTTGGTTAGATAATTTAAAGAGCTCTCAGGAAAGTCTTAAATCTTTATTCTACTCCTATCAGGGGCTTGGAAATAGTCACATTTTGGTTTCAACTTTGCTAACGCTCTAGCGGCTAAACTATTGGAACGAGTTGGGTCAAACATAAAGCGTTGGTTAGATAATTTAAAGAGCTCTCAGGAAAGTCTTCAATCTTTATTCTACTCCTATCAGGGGCTTGGAAATAGTCACATTTTTGTTTCACTTTTATTAATGCTCTAGCGGGTAAACTATTTAAACGAGGTTAGTCAAACATAAAGCATTGGTTAGATAATTTAAAGACCTTTGAGAAAAGTCTTCACTCTTTCTTCTACTCCTATCAGGGGCTTGGAAATAGTCACATTTTTGTTTCAACTTTGCTAACGCTCTAGCGGCTAAACTATTGGAACGAGTTGTGTCAAATATAAAGCGTTGGTTAGATAATTTAAAGAGCTCTCAGGAAAGTCTTCAATCTTTATTCTACTCCTATCAGGGGCTTGGAAATAGTCACATTTTTGTTTCACTTTTATTAATGCTCTAGCGGGTAAACTATTTAAACGAGTTAGTCAAGCATAAAGCATTGGTTAGATAATTTAAAGAGCTCTCAGGAAAGTCTTAAATCTTTCTTCTACTCCTATCAGGGGCTTGTAATAGTCACATTTTTGTTTCAACTTTGCTAACGCTCTAGCGGCTAAACTATTACAACGAGGTGGGTCAAACATAAAGTATTGGTTATATAATTTAAAGAGCTCTCAGGAAAGTCTTCAATCTTTCTTCTACTCCTATCAGGGGCTTGGTAATAGTCACATTTTTGTTTCAACGTTGCTAACGCTCTAGCGGCTAAACAATTAGAACGAGTTGGGTCAAACATAAAGCGTTGTTAGATAATTTAAAGAGCTCTCAGGAAAGTCTTCAATCTTTATTCTACTCCTATCAGGGGCTTGGAAATAGTCACATTTTTGTTTTAACTTTGCTAACGCTCTAGCGGCCAAACTATTGGAACGAGTTGGGTCAAACATAAAGCGTTGGTTAGATAATTTAAACAGCTCTCAGGAAAGTCTTCAATCTTTATTCTACTCCTATCAGGGGCTTGGAAATAGTCACATTTTTGTTTCACTTTTATTAATGCTCTAGCGGGTAAACTATTTAAACGAGGTTAGTCAAACATAAAGCATTGGTTAGATAATTTAAAGACCTTTCAGAAAAGTCTTCAATCTTTATTCTACTCCTATCAGGGGCTTGGTAATAGTCACATTTTTGTTTCAACTTTGCTAACGCTCTAGCGGCTAAACTATTACAACGAGGTGGGTCAAACATAAAGTATTGGTTATATAATTTAAAGGGCTCTCAGGAAAGTCTTCAATCTTTCTTCTACTCCTATCAGGGGCTTGGTAATAGTCACATTTTGTTTCAACTTTGCTAACGCTCTAGCGGCTAAACTATTGGAACGAGTTGGGTCAAACATAAAGCGTTGGTTAGATAATTTAAAGAGCTCTCATGAAAGTATTCAATCTTTCTTCTACTCCTACCAGGGGCTTGGCAATAGTCACATTTCTGTTTGAACTTTGCTAACGCTCTGAGGCTAAACTATTTCTTCTACTCCTATCAGGGGCTTGGTAATAGTCACATTTTGTTTCAACTTTGCTAACGCTCTAGCGGCTAAACTATTGGAACGAGTTGGGTCAAACATAAAGCGTTGGTTAGATAATTTTAAGAGCTCTCAGGAAAGTCTTCAATCTTTCTTCTACTCCTATCAGGGGCTTGGTAATAGTCACATTTCTGTTTCACTTTTGATAACGCTCTGCGGCTAAACTATTTGAATGAGGTGGGTCGAACATAAAGCATTGGTTAGATAATTTAAAGAGCTCTCAAGAAAGTCTTCAATCTTTCTTCTACTCTTATCAGGGGCTTGGCAATAGTCACATTTTTGTTTCAACGTTGCTAACGCTCTAGCGGCTAAACTATTGGAACGAGTTGGGTCAAACATAAAGCGTTGGTTAGATAATTTAAAGAGCTCTCAGGAAAGTCTTCAATCTTTATTCTACTCCTATCAGGGGCTTGGAAATAGTCACATTTTTGTTTCACTTTTATTAATACTCTAGCGGGTAAACTATTTAAACGAGGTTAGTCAAACATAGAGCATTGGTTATATAATTTAAAGACCTTTCAGAAAAGTCTTCAATCTTTCTTCTACTCCTATCAGGGGCTTGGAAATAGTCACATTTTTGTTTCAACTTTGCTAACGCTCTAGCGGCCAAACTATTGGAACGATTTGGGTCAAACATGAAGCGTTGGTTAGATAATTTAAAGAGCTCTCAGGAAAGTCTTCAATCTTTATTCTACTCCTATCAGGGGCTTGGAAATAGTCACATTTTTGTTTCACTTTTATTAATGCTCTAGCGGGTAAACTATTTAAACGAGGTTAGTCAAACATAAAGCATTGGTTAGATAATTTAAAGAGCTCTCAGGAAAGTCTTAAATCTTTCTTCTACACCCATCAGGGGCTTGGTAATAGTCACATTTTTGTTTCAACTTTGCTAACGCAATAGCGGCTAAACTATTGGAACGAGTTGGGTCAAACATAAAGCTTTGGTTAGATAATTTAAAGAGCTCTCAGGAAAGTCTTCAATCTTTATTCTACTCTCTATCAGGGGCTTGGAAATAGTCACTTTTTTATTTCAACTTTGCTAACGCTCTAGCGGCTAAACAATTAGAACGAGTTGGGTCAAACATAAAGCGTTGGTTAGATATTTTAAGAGCTCTCAGGAAAGTCTTCAATCTTTCTTCTACTCCTATCAGGGGCTTGGTAATAGTTACATTTCTGTTTCACTTTTGATAACGCTCTGAGGCTAAACTATTTGAATGAGGTGGGTCGAACATAAAGCATTGGTTAGATAATTTAAAGAGCTCTCAAGAAAGTCTTCAATCTTTATTCTACTCCTATCAGGGGCTTGGCAATAGTCACATTTTTGTTTCAACTTTGCTAACGCTCTAGCGGCTAAACAATTAGAACGAGTTGGGTCAAACATAAAGCGTTGGTTAGATAATTTAAAGAGCTCTCAGGAATGTCTTCAATCTTTATTCTACTCCTATCAGGGGCTTGGAAATAGTCACATTTTTGTTTCACTTTTATTAATGCTCTAGCGGGTGAACTATTTAAACGAGGTTAGTCAAACATAAAGCATTGGTTAGATAATTTAAAGAGCTCTCAGGAAAGTCTTCAATCTTTATTCTACTCCTATCAGGGGCTTGGAAATAGTCACATTTTTGTTTCAACTTTGCTAACGCTCTAGCGGCTAAACTATTGGAAAGAGTTGGGTCAAACATAAAGCGTTGGTTAGATAATTTAAAGAGCTCTCAGGAAAGTCTTCAATCTTTATTCTACTCCTATCAGGCGCTTGGTAATAGTCACATTTTTGTTTCAACTCTGCTAACGCTCTAGCGGCTAAACTATTGGAACGAGTTGGGTCAAACATAAAGCGTTGGTTAGATAATTTAAAGAGCTCTCATGAAAGTATTCAATCTTTCTTCTACTCCTACCAGGGGCTTGGCAATAGTCACATTTCTGTTTCAACTTTGCTAACGCTCTGAGGCTAAACTATTGGAACGAGTTGGGTCAAACATAAAGCGTTGGTTAGATAATTTAAAGAGCTCTCAGGAAAGTCTTCAATCTTTCTTCTACTCCTATCAGGGGCTTGGAAATAGTCACATTTTTGTTTCACTTTTATTAATGCTCTAGCGGGTAAACTATTTAAACGAGGTTAGTCAAACATAAAGCATTGGTTAGATAATTTAAAGAGCTCTCAGGAAAGTCTTAAATCTTTCTTCTACTCCTATCAGGGGCTTGGTAATAGTCACATTTTTGTTTCAACTTTGCTAACGATCTAGCGGCTAAACCATTGGAACGAGTTGGGTCAAACATAAAGCATTGGTTAGATAATTTAAAGGGCTCTCAGAAAAGTCTTCAATCTTTTATCTACTCTTATCAGGGGCTTGGAAATAGTCACATTTTTGTTTCAAATTTGCTAACGCTCTAGCGGCTAAACAATTAGAACGAGTTGGGTCAAACATAAAGCGTTGGTTAGATAATTTTAAGAGCTCTCAGGAAAGTCTTCAATCTTTCTTCTACTCCTATCAGGGGCTTGGTAATAGTCACATTTCTGTTTCACTTTTGATAACGCTCTGAGGCTAAACTATTTGAATGAGGTGGGTCGAACATAAAGCATTGGTTAGATAATTTAAAGAGCTCTCAAGAAAGTCTTCAATCTTTCTTCTACATTAATAAAAGTGAAAAAAAATGTGACTATTTCCAAGCCCCTGATAGGAGTAGAATAAAGATTGAAGACTTTCCTGAGAGCTCTTTAAATTATCTAACCAACGCTTTATGTTTGACCCAACTCGTTCCAATAGTTTAGCCGCTAGAGCGTTAGCAAAAATGAAACAAAAATGTGACTATTTCCAAGCGCCTGATAGGAGTAGAAGAAAGATTGAAGACTTTTCTGAAAGGTCTTTAAATTATCTAACCAATGCTTTATGTTTGACTAACCTCGTTTAAATAGTTTACCCGCTAGAGCATTAATAAAAGTGAAACAAAAATGTGACTATTTCCAAGCCCCTGATAGGAGTAGAATAAAGATTGAAGACTTTCCTGAGAGCTCTTTAAATTACCTAACCAACGCTTTATGTTTGACCCAACTCGTTCCAATAGTTTAGCCGCTAGA
>JAPZAG010000983.1:0-11626 GCA_027475135.1 Bactrocera correcta | reverse complement strand
AACCAAAAACTGATATTACGAGTATGTTGGATACGAAGCGAAACCTGAATCATTATGAAAATGATTCATCACCATCAAAAACCATCAACTCGTTCTCTTCGGCGATTTGCTTTCAATGAAAGATTTCAGCTATTTTTCTCACCTTCACGCAAATTTCAATAGACTCTGCGGCCTTACTTTCGATACCATCATCACCGTGGTACCCCAGATGCTTACAGCATAGTCTTGCCGATGCGAGACAAGTGCACAAAAGATGCTCCATTGTTTCCCTGGTGCCTTGCTCGAAACAAATCTTGCAGTCGTCTGGCAGATTCCAGTTAGTATTCTGATCACGTTCCTATAGTCCTTTTTATCGAGTGCCCATAGGAATTTTGTGTACTTCCGATTTACCGCCTTGCACATGTCTTTAGTAATTTTACACCCAGGTAGCTCGTTCCATTTTGATTTGATTTGCTTTTCCATGCTGCTGTTGAGATCGTCGTATGACAATGCATGAGCTTCCTAATATTGATCACGTTTCTGGTTGTTAATCTCGTCGACATTTTCATTGCATCAAAGGCATCGATGTGGCCTGGTATCCAGCAAAATTGCTTATTTCTGTCAACACTTTCCACTGCTGCCTTGCTTTCCAATACACTTCTGGCTGATATGCGATACGAGGTTACTGCCTTGATTGATGCTTGGCTGTCTATGTAGATGTTTACCCTGGAATTGCCTACAGGTGCATTGGAGGACAGTTCAGCGGCTTTAACAATAACAAAGACCTCAGCTTGAAATATATTTTAGTGGCCCGCAACTTGAAAGGTTGTCCTATGCTTAACTCCGGGCAGTATATTCCCGAACCAACTCCATGGTCCATTTTCAAGTCATCAGTATAGATGTTTTGAATGTTGCGGGTGGTTGACATAACTTTACGCCAGCCATCTTTTATTTACGTTTACTTTGAACCTTCTTTCCCCGTTGAAAAGTGGGGTAATGTAGTCGGTGTTTGCCCAACCGTCATTACCTACCGAGCTATGGCCGAAGGTTCTACTTATATTTAAATCTTCTGCTTCTAGTAGTCGTCCCTCCGATTTTGCAGCCAGTTTTCATCGTAGGTGGCTGGTTTAGTACCAGTGTTTACTCTTGCTTCCACAGCAGTTTGAAGTACAAGACTACTTCAAGGTAATTGGTGTGGTCCTTGAGAGAGAGTGTTGTGTCCCATTTATCGAAGGGAACCTCCATTCAGGAATTCCTGTTTTCTTGTGAACACAAGAAGATTCATTTTCTTCGGGTTCAACCCTAGACCCGTTTGCAATGCCCAGTTCTGGACTGTATTGAGAGTGGTGACCATAATGCCGCTAATGATCTGTATACACCTAATCATCATAAAGATGGCAATGTCATCCGCAAATGCCACTATCTTAGGGCTTTGCCTTCATAGTTTCTTAACAGTTTATTCACCACTAATGTCCATAGAAGGAGAGATAGCACTCCATCTTGGGGAGTACCTCTACAGACTCTACAGACTTCCTTGGTCATTTTAGCATTGTTTCGTTCTGCTCTTCTCCGTCCAGAGGGCTTCTGATCCAACGTTGTATAGCGGGATCAATACCCAATAAATGGATACTATTCAAAATAAATTCTGTAGAGATATAGTTATATTTGGCATAGTAATTAAAAACAGCCCTACTACCAACTTAGCAAAGTACATTTTTTTGAAATATCATTTACCCGGTAATTTATTTACGATTTCCGGCTGCTTTTTTATTTCAATGTATATGTTTTACTGGAAATAGTTTAATGTTGAAATATGTTCGGAGATTTTTCTATGAAATATGAGTTTTTGCAGAGTTTCGAAAATTTCGTGGAGCGGAAAGCAGAAATAGTAAATTATCGGTTTTCCAACTGAAAATATCTCGATGAAAAATGTTTTTTCGGATTCGAATTTTGCCGTACTTTTAAAAACAAGTCCATCAATTTACTGAAATATTTTAGTGACTTATATAGAACTATGTTTATACCGTTATTATTATCTTTATTGCTTCATTAAACGGTAGTTTATTTGCCAACTGCATTTAGTATATATGAAGGCAGTTCCAAACCGCAATTAACAACCCAGGTGTCCCACTCAAGGCATACACCACACGCCCAACAACTCAATTCCTACCGCCGCCTACTTTACAATCACAGCGTGAAATCGTCGTATGTACCGTTTCTTTTTTTCCAATTTTACAATTTCAAAACAATTGCGTTCATAATTTGCTTTAATGACCGAGAAGCATTTTATAATCAATTTTCAGCACACTTTATGGTTTACCACAAACCCTCTTCGCATCCGACGCGCTTGGACAATACGAGGCACAATGATTGAGCTGTGTAAATCGAAGTTTTATATTTATTGCCATAATTAAAAGTGAAACTAAAAATTTTATGATTACTTTTTCCACTTTAATGTTATTGTTGTTTGCAAAATATTACCAATTGTGATTTCCGATTTCAATCAAAACTCGCTGGACATTTGCAATGAAGCGTGTCCACTACAGTGCGTACACCGTCAGGGGGTAGTGTGGTACCTACTCTCGTTTTGCGGCACGCGCCCTAAGTTGCACTAATGGTTTGTGTTTTAATTGTGCTGAAGTGGTGTCCAACTGTGTTACCTTGTAAGCACCCAACATGTGCACTTTCAAAGTAAATAGTGGACGGAAAGGTGCTGCAATGATTTATGATTTTACAACTGCAACGAAAATGCCACTTAATTACAGGGTTGCACTCACAGGCGCAGCAAGGCACTGGGTGCTCAGTAAATAAACGAAATGCAGTATGGTTTCGAAACTGGCGCACTTTTCTGTGAAAAATACTTAATTAAACAGGATTTTTTTTAGAGTTATACTTTAGTGCTTGTACCTCTGCAGATATAGTAAAATATTTCTGTTTGCTTAAGGTAAAGGTTGAAACTAATCAGATTGGTCCGGTGTAACAAAAAAATTCTGTTCGATAGAATGAATGCAAGTTCGTCCTTCATTCAGATCGTCTATCCGTTCCTCCTTCAAGATTCGTTGAATTTCTGTCCGCCGGCAAGTTCGTCCTTCATTCAGATCATCTATCCGTTCCTTCTTCAAGATTCGTAACAAACAAATTCTGTCGATAGAATTAACGCAAGTTCGTATTTCATTCGCATCTACTATGTCTCGACGGTGTAACCAAAAGCTTTTGTTCGATCAAATGGATGCAAGTTCTACCTTTATTCAGATCATCTATCCGTCCCTACTTTCTTCCTTCCGTTCGATCGCTCTTGCAATTGTACGTTCACTCGTTCTACGTCTCGTTTGTCTGTCCTTTTGTCAGGTAGTCCGTCTATTAGCCCGTTCGACTATCCTTCCGTATTTCTATCCGAATTTCCTTCCGTCCGTCCATTTGAACTTCCGACTGTCCACCTGAGCTTTCGTACATCCCAACTTTCTTTCGTCAGTCTGAACTTTCCGTCTATCCGTCTGAACTTCCTTCCGCCCGTCCGTCTGAACTCCTTCCGTCAATCTGACTTTCCATCCCTCCATTGAAACTACATTCCGCCAATCTGAACGTCCGACAGTTCTTCTGTACATACTTCCGTCCGTACGAAATTCCTTTCGTCCGTCTCAGCTTCCTTCCGTCCATCTGAATTTCCATCCCTCCATTTGAACCTGCGTCCGTCAATCTAAATTTCCGTCCCTTCATCTGAACTTCTGCTCGTTTATCCGAACTTCTCCCCGTAAATCTGGCCTTCCGTCCGTCCATTCTAACTGCTTTCCGCCCGACCGTTCGTACTTCCTTTCGTCCGTTCGCACCTCTGTTGAACTGCCGTCTTCCCTGCGTCCATGTGAACATCCGTCCGTCCGTCCGTACGTACGTTCTTATGAATTTCCGTCTGTCCATCTGAACATCCATTCGCCAATCTAAAATTCCTTCAATCCGTGTGAACTTACCTCTATCTTCCTTCTGTCCATCCATCTAAACCTCCATCTGTCCGTTCGAACTTCCTTGCGTAAATCTGAACTTCCGTCTGTCAGTCTGAACTTCTTTCCGTCCTTCTGTCCTTTCGTCCTTCCTTCCGTCCTTTCGTCCTTACTTCCGTCTGTTGGAACTTCATTCTGTCCGTCCGAACTGCCTTCCGTCCATACGAACTTCATATCGTTTGTCCGAAGTTCCTTTCATGTTGCCGATAAAATTATAGTATAGCAGAATTTGAGCTACTCATATTCTGTCCAAATAGCCGCAGTTGGTCCAAATCGCCTTTTGTCTATATAGCGGATTGGAGGGCATTCGTCCGCTCGGTTGACTTTATGCTATATATTTCCTTGGATAAATTAGTCCCATTAATGAAGTTATTACAGACCGTCCAGTATTTTTTTCACAACGTAATTGTGTGCCAAAAAAATATGAAATTGGTCCACAATTTCTGAAAGCTACCATATCCTCATTGTATATCTTGGTTAATAGGCGATATTTAAGGATTTGATGAGGTTTCATGTCGGAAGTGTTTGAATTTCTTTGACTCCATAATCTCAACAAGCTCATCGGAACTTGGTCCTTCACTACTTTTTCATTTTTCAAACTCAAAAGCGCGTTCATTCACTTTTCGTTGCCATCATATATATAGTAAGTGTGTATATTCATATAGCCAAATCCGGCGTTTATATGTGTGAAATCCGCAGCACATTAATAAAGATACATATAGTAGATATAAATCCATTTTGCACGCTGTTTCTCAATTCGTTATCGTTCATCAAGTGGAACCCATCAACAATAATCACACAGCATATTAAAATCCCCTACCCCTCCATCTTCATGGCTGTCTCAACAACAATATTGTGTTGTGTACATTTGTGCTGCACTGATTCAATTGTCCTTTCCGCCACATTCATCTCCCGTGGTCCTGATTCATTTAATACACTCAAACAATATAAAAAGAGAGAGCGAGGCACGTTTGGTGTTACGGTAATTGAAGTGTGAATGCGAATTCATATTTTTCACAATAAAACATACTTAAAAGTACACACACACACTCCACTCATATTCACAAACAATCGCATAACAATGGTTACGCCCCCGTCATTCAGCGCCTTTTTCTATGCTTCGCCTCTTGAATTTCTTGTAGAAGTTGTTGCTGCCTTTGTCAACATTAACAGCGTCCAACTTCATCAACTCTACCTTTAGTGCTATATTTCAAGGCTGGCTGACAATGCACGCCTGTGTGCGTTGAATAAAAATGAAGACAATCCACCGAAAACGTTGGATGTTCGTTTTCAAAGCTCTGTGGGATACCCACTCAGCACGTCCCAGTTTCACTTGTATTTGATGATTAAATGTCTCTATTAGTGGGAGTACTACTCGTAAATGTTTTCTGCTTCCTGTGATGGTTTTGCGTAGTTTATAGAGCATAACGGTAACGGTTTAATTTTCTTTATTTCGGAAAATTTTCCTTTCACTTGCCAGTTATTTTTTGCTCGACGGTAGTGTGGTTGAGATCAGCTGTGTTATATTTCGGAGATATTTAAGAAGTTATTAAGGTATTTTTTGGTTTGCATTCTTGGCTAATTGTACAGCGTTAGAGTCTGGTTCTTATTTAGATAAATATTGTCTGATGTTTGGCCGATCATTTGCCTCTACTATCAACTGTATTACCTTTAAGAATTTATAAGACTATACAAGTCTTGTAAGTCGCGCAAGTTAGTCCTAATACTTCAGTCGTTGACTCAATTTAAAGGTTTTCAGTTATATTTGATAATTATAAAGCTTGCGTTAGACATTTCGACAGAATGTCATTCAAATTTGGTAGGCTTATTTGTTCTGAGCCTTAGTCGGGAATTATCTATCAACTCAAGTTTTAGGCTTCCTAGTAGATCACTGCTCGGGAACACAGTATTCAGAGTGGTAACTTAGAATAGCGCGGCGATATTAGCCTTAAGCTCGAAACTAGGAAGGGATGTTTAGACTTCTCGCCTCTAGCATTGAGTTATTTAATGACTAGGTTGGTGCGGTCTTTTAGGAAAGGCTGATGAATTTTCGGTGTGGTCTAAGGTCGATGAGTTTCCGAAGGCATCTACTTCAGTCTCATTAACTGCAGAATGAAAATGGATTGCAGCTCCGCTGGCTTCTTGCGTTTCACTACTCCATGATTCACCCCTTAGGCCAATTTTTCAAGCGTTGTTCGCCCACTAGCAACCGTACAATCTCAAGGTTTTTCTGGTCCTAAGAAATTGCAAGAAGTCTAGTGACTCCTTCGCTCTCAGTCATCATTCAATAATTGTCGGAGATTCTATTCGATTGGGATTCATGCGGTTACTCTGAAAATGTTTAGACATCCAGGAGTAATAGCGAAAAAAGAAATATACATATCTTCTAGGCAGATTTTATCATAGGTTCAAGGCACTTTTTTCGAGAGCTAATATCAAAAAATATAGGAGTTTTTTCTCTGGTTTCACAAAGCACTGAAGTATTTTTGTAATTTCTCCGCCACCTAATCTAACAGGTATCGAATCTTAGTATATAATGAATAGTATAATACATGGAATATCTGTGATTTGCACTTGGAATAGTGGTTGGCCAACTATTGAAAAAGGTTATGTTGAATCACACCTACATACTGTACCAGAAATATCAAATGTTGAAAAATCTCTTACCTAAAATATTCGGAAAGTAAATATTTTTACTATATTTTTGGAAAAGAGTTGCCAGCTGTCCAAAACAGTTTCAACTGCTAATATCACGAACTGAGCCCGAAAAAATTAATGATTGGAAAAAACTCTTATGGAAAGATAAAACTTTGCAAAAAGAATAGTCATCGAAGGAAAAAAAACTTGACTGCAAATACCACGTAAGGAGCCCGAAAAACAGTCTAACTTTTTTTTTACGAAAAACATGCCGAAACTATGAATTTTAATATATTTTAGAAAAGAGTTGCTACCTATTGAAAAAGTTTGACTGAAAGTACCACGAAATGCGCCTGAAAATTAATTGCTGTAAAAACTCTGAAAAACTTTTCGAAAAGAGTTGCCAACTATTTAATAAAATAAAATTGAGAAATTACGCAAATCATATTAAAAACCATTTCGGAAGTAAAAATTTGAATATATTTTAAATAAGAGAATATCACGAAATCTGCCTGAAAATTCAATTACTGGAAAAAATTAAAAAAAAAAAAATATTTTTGAAAAAAGTTGCCACTTATTTAATAAAATAGAAGTGACAAAATTACACAAAATCATATTAAAAAACATTTCGAAAGCATGAATTTGAATATATTTTGGAGAAGAGTTGCCACCTATTGAAAAAATGTTTGACTAACATTACCAAGAAAATGCCTTAAAAATTAACTGCTGAAAAATAATTTTTATTTTTAAAAGGAGTTTGCCACCTATTTTATAAATCAAATTGAGAAATTACGCAAATCACATCCAAAACTTCTTACTAAAAAAGACAGAAAATTGGGATTTACCCTAGCGTTTGCTCTAATGCAAATTCAGAAAATAGTTGTAAAAAAAGATGAAAAACTCTGCATAAATATCTTAATTGTAACCCCCTCGTTATAAGTTTTATTGGAAGCAAGCGAATTTCAACAAAAGTCAACAATAAACCGAAAATCCAAATTAAATCAAAACATTCAGGATTACAAGGAAAAACAGAGAAAAAACAGCAGGGATAAGCAAACAAACAATAAAAGCCAGCTAAAATAACAAAAGGCGAAAAACCGGCAGCCGAAAATCGTGAAAAGGTGTTAAAGAAAAACATTTTCAACAAAACAATTTCACAACCCTTTTGGAAACACCGCATGCAAATCAAAAACAGAGGAAAAGCTGAAAAAACTCCGAAAATATCAGACGAAACATTAGAAACGAGTATTTTGCCAGCCGAGCAAAAAGTGTACATAAAGTATGAAGTGGTTAAAGAAAACAAGCAGCCAAGGTTCGAAGTACACGCTGCATGCCACAACGGCAACTGTGCTCGCGCCCGAGGCAGCGTGTCGCATTAATGAGCAATCATCAACATCAACAACATCATCGTCGTCGCCAACAACGAGCCGACAACTGGAGCGCACTTCATTAAAATGCAATTTTATTTTGTGCGCTGTCAAACAGTTGATTACCAAAATGGCAACGCCAGCAGTATGTTCGGTGTGTATACCGAGGCAGCGGCGCCTTTTCGCATTCGCTGTGCTTCACTTGCATGTGACAAGTCGCTGGGCAAGCAGGCACAGCGTGCGCGCGTTGACAATGCTGAGGGGCGACAACTGGTAGGCAACTGCGGCACCGAATACTTGCAGTGTTGTTCTTGGTACGAGTAGTGATAGGAAACTGGAGCGCATGCGCGACGGCGTATATCCCTCATGTCAAAACAATGAAACTCAACACGCCACAATACAGCTAAGCAAGCACAGCGTTCACAAGCCACACCGGTAGGGGTGTGTTGTAGCAGCAGCAGCGGGGGTGCACGCTGATTGCCCTCAACTACCTCGGCGCGATGAGGTTGTGCCTAGCTATTCAAAAACGATGCGTTTCTATAATATAATTGTATTCGCATTTGAAAAGGTGTCGCCTGCTGTGTGTTGTTATTTCATTTGATTCGATTTCATTATTTTGCCGCTATGCAGATTCCTGCCAACATTTGGAACTTGAATTCCATTGAAAGTCAATGAGGGAAGACCCTGCGCAATGTAATAATAGTGTAACATGGCGAAAGGGGAATGTCGGCGTTGAAGGGTATGGTGAAGACGCATACTAGAGTTGCTATCAACACATTTTTTGTTTCGAAATTGGCTGATCAAATTACACCTGGTTATGTCTGTTTACTGAGTAGTTGTTGTTGATATCGAAAATCATTTAAATTAGTTGGTTGTTCGATTCAAGGTTTGCACTTAAAACAACCGAAGTTTAGATTTCTCAAATTTTCTAGAAAATTTATTAGTAATCGACATAAAGGCAGCTTCTTTTCGTGCTGTCAAAGCAGCTTTAAAAGGTGGTGTGTGTCGATCCTCTTTTTACGGTTTTTTTTCTAAGATTGTAGGTCAGTTGTTAATTTTCTAGGCCTGAAGCCACACTAATAAGGTCCAATCAGGTTTTAAACTTACTCACAATACGCTCGATAGATTCTTATATTCGATGTTGAGGGGGCTTATATCACGGTAATTGGCGAAGATTGAGGGGTCTCCTTTTTGGCGGACTCGGCAGCGCACACTTAAATTCCAATCGTAGGGCATTTTTTTCGCCCGACTAAAAATTACAAAGAGGGCTTATGAATTCTGCTTATCCTTAATTGTTATTCGAACTTCTTCACGGCCTGATCAATGAAACGTCTGCTCCACTGTCATCGATTGGGGAAATCGGGGTTCACCATCTCCATCTGTTATGTTTTCTCTGTCACTCAGCAGGCTGGTGAAGTGTTCCCTCCATGATTTTTGGTATTGCCCACAGCAATCCGTCACTAGATCACCTTTAGGGGTTCTACGAGAGTATGCTCCGGTCTTAAAAACCTTCTGTTATTCGCCGCATATTTTCGTAGAGTTTTCGAGTTTCTACAAGGCGGATCCCAAAAACCTGCGACAAAACGGTGGGGAAGGGGTGTTTCACTTCCAAATTAAATCAAAACTTAAGCTTGAAACTATATTGTAATCGCTTCTGGCCACTCCCCAAGTGAATGATGCTCAGAGAACTTTTCCTCACTTTGCCTGAACTTTCTACGCATGACTCCACTTCAAGGATTAGTACTTATAATTGTTTTATATGCAAAAATGTGCTAATGATTTGATTATGATATTTCGAAGTATGAGTCAGTGACCTTCCATTAATTACCTTTATCAATTTTCTGCGACTCTCCGAAAAGTTAACCTCTTTTGTGAATCTCTTAGAAGAAGATCAATATAAAATTCATACTTTCAAAAGTTTAGATTAAGTGACAGTTTTCCCTCAAAAAATTTTAGATGTAGCGACATTATTTATTTAGACCGATAATTATTTTGAAAATTTCAGTAATTTTACAAAAGATGCTCTATATTCGCCTCCCTCCCTCAAAATCATTAACCACAGACGTCTAAAACTCCAATGTTCTTTCCTAGTGTTTATAGTGAATTATCTGAAAAGCTATCTATAAAATTATAGTGACTATTTTTTGTCCGAAAAAAAAATGGAATTTACCTGAAGGTTTGAAAAATGAAGTAGTTTGGTATCTGGAGAAAAGCTCTATTTTAGCATCAAACTTTGAGAAAATTTTTTTCAAAGAAATTAGTTCATCAATTTCGTAATTTCAGCGCTTTCTGAAATCACTTTTCTTTGTATAAAAAATTTCGACTAAGGTATTCATAAGAAGATTGAAATAAAAATATTTACATAAAATATAAGGATGTCAGATAAAAATTATCTGAAATATTTTTTTTAATAACAAAAACCCATACTTAAAGTTTTTATTATTGGAAAAAGCTATATATTAAAAGATATTATTGTATATAAAGTCAAGATCGAACGCAGGAGTGTGGGTTATGTCTTTTCAATATGGTTGCTAAATCAAACCGTCATAAACTCCACATTTAAATCAGCCATCTTACGAGACATATTTCCACACTCTACAAAAGCTTACGAGCGTTTTTGATGCCTCGCGCAAGTCGCAACTCCGTTATCTCCCGGCATCTGATATACATACAAATGTTTTGTTCCCCATATGTTTACTGCTCATTCGTCCGTCTAACAGCTTGATAATTTTAGCCCTCATTTGTGCGCACTCCATCCAGCGTTGGGACTACACTTCGCCGATAAATGTATTATATGGTACATACGTATGCTACATTAGAGTTTGGTCCCTTTATGGCCGTTAAGTTTTACTTTCATTGTTTCGACGGCGTTTTGCACTCCGTGCACTTGTGCTTGTTGAAACACTTGGCAAAATTGAAGTTTATGACCGCGTGGTAAACATTTCAAACAACTCGGAGGACACCTGATCACGCGTCGTCCATTGTTGTTAGCTGCTCGCAGACATTTACCGGCTGTCGCTATGTTAATGTCGTAATCAGCATTTCGCGTTTTATGTAGATACACATATACATAAATATGTATGTATATACGCTTGTATACCCGCACGATGGACAGTCCCACTGAGATTTTGGGTAAACGTCGCAGTTCAAATGGAGTCCACTGAGAGAGTAAAACAGTTTTTTATGCGTATTTTGAAGTGTGACTTTAGGCTTGCGCTGTGAAATCGATGTACTGCAACGCAATTTGTGTAGTGAAACGAAATTGCGTCACAACTTACATTATGCTTATATGGCGCTTACTATAATCCATGTTTATTTTAATATTTTGTTCAGAATTCCTCGGTATAACGCTCTCATTGTTTAAAAAAAAATAGTAAGATTGGTTGGCCACCTGTTTTGTTCAATTAGTGTTAAAAAAACAAAAAAAAAAAATTATAAAATTGAAAAAACGTTGAAAAATACATGTATTTAGAAAGTTCACGCACAAAAATTTTTTTTGGAGGGAAGGTTGGCCACTTGTTTAAATATTTTAATTTGGGAAAAAAGTATAAAAAGAAATTAATATACATATTATAATATGTTATTAAAAAAACTGAAGAAATTTATAGTAAAAAAAAATTATTTCAGCACGGTTGCCACCTGTTTTAC
>JAPZAG010000982.1:0-25729 GCA_027475135.1 Bactrocera correcta | reverse complement strand
TTGTATATACACATTTAGCTATCGATATCGAAAATCTTAATATCATTAGTTTAACATATTAAGTAAATAAACGCTTTTTAGCTTACTGAAGTCTACATAAAGCGCTAACGGTATAAAGGCAGTGCATTTAGAAGAATTCCGTAATGTTTTAATTTTATATTTAGGTATAAAGTCAATTTTCTTGTATATACACATTTAGCAATCGATATCGAAATGCTTAAAATAACTGGTTTAGCATATTTAAGTTAATTAAACTTCTTTACCGTAATGAAGGTGATATAAAGAAATGGCGGCATAACGACAGTGCATTTAGAAGAATTCCGTAATCTTATATTTAGGTATAAAGTCGATTTTCTTGTATATACACATTTAGCTATCGATATCGAAATGCCTCAAATCATTAGTTTAACATATTTAAGATAATTAACCTTCTTTAACGTATTGAAGTTGATATAAAGCCATGGCGGCATAACGACAGTACATTTGGAAGAATTCCGTAGTCTTAAGTTTAGTTTTAAATTCGATTTTCTTGTATATACACATTTAGCTATCGATATCGAAATGCTTCATATCATTAGTTTAACATATTAAGGTTATAAACGCTTTTTAGCTTACTGAAGTCTACGTAAAGCCTTAACGGTATAACGGCAGTGCATTTAGAAGAATTCCGTAATGTTATAATTTTATATTTAGGTATAAATATATTTTATTATGTATAAAATTTAGCAATCGATATCGAAATGCTTCAAATCATTAGTTTAACATATTAAAGTTAGTTAACCTTCTTTAACGTATTGAAGTTATATAAAGTCATGGCGGCATAACGTCAGTACATTTGGAAGAATTCCGCAGTCTTATATTTAGGTATAAAGTCGATTTTCTGGTATATATGCATTAAGAAATCGATATCGAAATGCTTCGAATAACTGGTTTAATATATTTAAGTTAATAAACCTTCTTTAACGAACTGAAGTTGGCTTAAGGACATGGCGGCACAACGGCAGTGCATTTAGAAGAATTCCGTAATCTAATATTTAGGTATAAAGTCGATTTTCTTGTATATACACATTTAGCTATCGATACCGAAATGCTTCAAATCATTAGTTTAACATATTTAAGTTAATTAACCTTCTTTAACGTATTGAAGTTTATATAAAGCCATGGCGGCATAACGACAGTACATTTGGAAGAATTCCGTAGTCTTATATTTAGGTATAAAGTCGATTTTCTTGTATACACATTTAGCGATCGATATCGAGCTGCTTCAACTCATTAGGTTAACATATTTATGTTAATAAACCTTCTTTAACGATATGAAGTTGGCATATATCCATGGCGGCGTAACGGCAGTGCATTTAGAGGAATTCCTTTATCTTATATTTAGGTATATAGTCGATTTTCTGGTATATACACATTTAGCTATCGATATCGAAATGCTTCAAATCATTAGTTTAACATATTAAGTTAATAAACGCTTTTTAGCTTACAGAAGTCTACATAAAGCCATAACGGTATAACGGCAGTGCATTTAGAAGAATTCCGTAATGGTATAATTTTATATTTAGGTATAAATCTGATTTTCTTGTATTTACACATTTAGCAATCGATATCGAAATGCATCAAATAACTGGCTTAGCATATTAAAGTTAATTAAACTTCTTTACCGTAATGAAGTTGATAAAAAGAAATGGCGGCATAACGACAGTGCATTTAGAAGAATTCCGTAATCTTATATTTAGGTATAAAGTCGATTTTCTTGTATATACACATTTAGCTATCGATATCGAAATGCTTCAAATAATTAGTTTAACATATTTATGTTAATAAACCTTCTTTAACGATCTGAAGGTTGCATATAGCCATGGCGGCATAACGGCAGTGCATGTAGAAGAATTCCGTAATCTTATATTTAGGTATAAAGTCGATTTTCTTGTATATACACATTTAGCTATCGATATCGAAATGCTTCATATCATTAGTTTAACATATTAAGTTAATAAACGCTTTTTAGCTTACTGAAGTCTACGTTAAGCCTTAACGGTATAACGGCAGTGCATTTAGAAGTATTCGGTAATGTTATACTTTTATATTTAGGTATAAATATATTATATCAGGTATAAAATTAAGCAATCGATATCGAAATGCTTCAAATCATTAGTTTAACATATTAAAGTTAGTTAACCTTCTTTAACGTATTGAAGTTATATAAAGCCATGGCGGCATAACGGCAAAGCATTTAGAAGAAATACGTAATCTTATATTTAGGTATAATGTCGATTTTCTTGTATTTACACATTTAGCAATATATATCGAAATGCTTCAAATAACTGGTTTAGCATATTTAAGTTAATTAATCTTCTTTATCTTACTGAAGTTTACATAAAGCCATAACGGCATAACGGTAGTATATTTATATGAATTCCGTTATCTTATATTTAGGTATAAAGTCGATTTTGTTGTACATACACATTTAGCAATCGATATCGAAAATCCTCAAATCATTAGTTTAACATATTTAAGTTAGTTAAGCTTCTTTAACGTAATGAAGGTGATATAAAGCCATGGCGGCATAACGACAGTGCATTTAGAAGAATTCCATAATCTTATATTTAGGTATAAAGTCGATTTTGTTGTATATACGCATTTAGCAATCGACATCGAAATGCTTTAAATCATTAGTTTAACATATTTAAGATAATTAACCCTCTTTATCTTACTGAAGTCTACAAAAGCTTTAACGGCATAACGGCAGTGCATTTGGAAGAGTTCCGTAATCTTATATTTAGGTATTAAGTCGATTTTCTTGTATATACGCATTTAGCAATCGACAGCGAAATGCTTCAAATCATTAGTTTAACATATTTAAGTTAATAACCTTCTTTAACGTATTGAAGGTGATATAAAGCCATGGCGGCATAACGGCAGTGCATGTAGAAGAATTGCGTAATCTTATATTTAGGTATGAATTCGTTTTTCTTGTATATACTCATTTAGCAATCGATATCGAAATGCTTCAAATCAATAGTGTAACATATTTAAGTTAATAAACCATCCTAAACGTATTGAAGGTGATATAAAGCCATGGCGGCATAACGACAGTACATTTGGAAGAATTCCTTAATCTTATAGTTAGGTATAAAGTCGATTTTCTTGTATATACACATTTAGCAATCGATATCGAAATGCTTTAAATCATTAGTTTAACATATTTAAGTAAATTAATCCTCTTTATCTTACAGAAGTCTACGAAAGCCATAACAGCATAACGGCAGTGCATTTAGAAGAATTCCGTTATCTTATATTTAAGTATAGAGTCGATTTTCTTGTATATACGCATTTAGCAATCGACATCGAAATGCTTTAAATCATTAGTTTAACATATTAAAGTTAATTAACCATCTTTAACGTAATGAAGGTGATATAAAGCCATGGCGGCATAACGACAGTGCAGGTAGAAGAGTTCCGTAATCTTATATTTAGGTATATAGTCGATTTTCTTGTATTTACACATTTAGCAATCGATATCGAAATGCTTCAAATCATTCGTTAAACATATTTAAGTAAATAAACTTCTTTAACGATCTGAAGTTGGCATATAGCCATGGCGGCATAACGGCAGTGCATTTAGAAGAATTTCGTAATCTTATATTTAGGTATAAAGTCGATTTTCTTGTATATACACATTTAGCTATCGATATCGAAATGCTTAAAATCATTAGTTTAACATATTTAAGTTAATCAGCTTTCTTTAACGTATTGAAGTTGATATAAAGCCATGGCGGCATAACGACAGTGCATGTAGAAGAATTGCGTAATCTTATATTTAGGGATGAATTCGTTTTTCTTGTATACACTCATTTAGCAATCCATATCGAAATGCTTCAAATCAATAGTGTAACATATTTAAGTTAATAAACCTTCTTTAACGTATTGAAGGTGATACAAAGCCATGGCGGCATAACGACAGTACATTTGGAAGAATTCCGTAATCTTATATTTAGGTATATAGTCGATTTTCTTGTATATACACATTTAGCAATCGATATCGAAATGCTTTAAATCATTAGTTTAACATATTTAAGTAAATTAATCTTCTTTATCTTACAGAAGTCTACAAAAGCCTTAACGGCATAACGGCAGTGCATTTGGAAGAGTTCCGTAATCTTATATTTAGGTATTAAGTCGATTTTGTTGTATATACGCATTTAGCAATCGACATCGAAATGCTTCAAATCATTAGTTTAACATATTTAAGATAATTAACTCTCTTTATCTTACTAGAGTCTACAAAAGCCTTAACGGCGTAACGACAGTGCATTCGGAAGAATTCCGTAGTCTTATATTTAGGTATAAAATCGATTTTCTTGTACGTACACATTTAGCAATCGATATCAAAATGCTACAAATCATTAGTTTAACATATTTAAGTTAATTAACCCTCTTTATCTTACTGAAGTCTACAAACGGCTTAACGGCATAACGGCAAAGCATTTAGAAGAATTACGTAATCTTATATTTAGGTATAAAGTCGATTTTGTTGAATATACACATTTAGCAATCGATATTGAATTGCTTCAAATCATTAGTTTAACATATTTAAGCTAATTAACCCTCTTTATCTTACTAGAGTCTACAAAAGCCTTAACGGCGTAACGACAGTGCATTCGGAAGAATTACGTTATCTTATATTAAGGTATAAAGTCGATTTTCTTGTATATACGCATTTAGCAATCGACATCGAAATGCTTTAAATCATTAGTTTAACATATTTAAGTTAATTAACCATCTTTAACGTAATGAAGGTGATATAAAGCCATGGCGGCATAACGACAGTGCATGTAGGATAATTCCGTAATCTTATATTTAGGTTTAAAGTCGATATTCTTGTATAAACGCATTTAGCAATCGATATCGAAATGCTTCAAATTACCGGTTTAGCATATTTAGGTTAATTAGCCTTCTTTATCTTACCGAAGTTTACATAAAGCCATAACGGCAGTATACTTGGGTGAATTCCGTAATCTTTTATTTAGGTATAAAGTCGATTTTCATGTACATACACATTTAGCAATTGATATCGAAATGCTTCAAATCATGAGTTTAACATATTTAAGCTAATTAACCCTCTTTATCTTACTAAAGCCTACAAAAGCCTTAACGGCGTAACGACAGTGCATTCGGAAGAATTCCGTTATCTTATATTTAGGTATAAAGTCGATTTTCTTGTACATACTCAGTTAGCAATCGATATCGAATTGCTTCAAATCATTAGTATAAAATATTTAAGTTCATAAACCTTCTTTAACGGACTGAAGTTGTCATAAAGCAATGGCGGCATAACGGCGGTGCATTTAGAAGAATTCCGTTGTCTTATATTTAGGTATAAAGTCGATTTTGTTGTATGAATATACGCATTTAGCAATCGATATCGAAATGCTTCAAATCATTAGTTTAACATATTTAAGTTAATAAACCTTCTTTAACGTATTGAAGTTGACATAAAGCCATGGCGGCATAACGACAGAGCATTTGGAAGAATTCCGTAATCTTATGTTTAGGTATAAAATCGATTTTCTTGTATATACACATTTAGCAAGCGATATCGAAATGTTTCAAATCATTAGTTTAACATATTTAAGTTAATAAACCTTCTTTAACGAACTGAAGTTAATATAAAGCCATAACGGCATAACCGCAGTGCTTTTAGAAGAATTCCGTTATCTTATATTAGGTATAAAGTCGTAATCTTGTATATACGCATTTAGCAATTGACATCGAAATGCTTTACATCATTAGTTTAACATATTAAAGTTAATTAACCATCTTTAACGTAATGAAGGTGATATAAAGCCATGGCGGCATAACGACAGTGCATGTAGAAGAATTCCGTAATCTTATATTTAGGTATAAAGTCGATTTTCTTGTATATACGCATTTAGCAATCGATATCGAAATGCTTCGAAAAACTGGTTTAGCATATTTAGGTTAATTAGCCTTCTTTATCTTACCGAAGTTTACATAAAGCCATAACGGCAGCATATTTGGGTGAATTCCGTAATCTTTTATTTAGGTATAAAATCGATTTTCTTGTACATACACATTTAGCAATCGATATCGAAATGCTTCAAATCATTAGTTTAACATATTTAAGTTAATTAACCCTCTTTATCTTACTGAAGTCTACAAACGGCTTAACGGCATAACGGCAAAGCATTTAGCAATTGACATCGAAATGCTTCAAATCATTAGTTTAACATATTTAAGATAATTAACCCTCTTTATCTTACTGAAGTCTACAAAAGCCTTAACGGCATAACGGCAGTGCACTTGGAAGAGTTCCGTAATCTTATATTTAGGTATTAAGTCGATTTTCTTGTATATACGCATTTAGCAGTCGACATCGAAATGCTTTAAATCATTAGTTTAACATATTTAAGTTAATTAACCATCTTTAACGTAATGAAGGTGATATAAAGCCATGGCGGCATAACGACAGTGCATGTAGAAGAATTGCGTAATCTTATATTTAGGTATGATTTCGTTTTTCTTGTATATACTCATTTAGCAATCGATATCGAAATGCTTCAAATCAATAGTGTAACATATTTAAGTTAATAAACCATCCTAAACGTATTGAAGGTGATATAAAGCCATGGCGGCATAACGACAGTACATTTGGAAGAATTCCCTAATCTTATAGTTAGGTATAAAGTCGATTTTCTTGTATATACACATTTAGCAATCGATATCGAAATGCTTTAAATCATTAGTTTAACATATTTAAGTAAATTAATCCTCTTTATCTTACAGAAGTCTACGAAAGCCATAACAGCATAACGGCAGTGCATTTATAAGAATTCCGTTATCTTATATTTAAGTAAAGAGTCGATTTTCTTGTATATACGCATTTAGCAATCGACATCGAAATGCTTTAAATCATTAGTTTAACATATTAAAGTTAATTAACCATCTTTAACGTAATGAAGGTGATATAAAGCCATGGCGGCATAACGACAGTGCAGGTAGAAGAGTTCCGTAATCTTATATTTAGGTATATAGTCGATTTTCTTGTATTTACACATTTAGCAATCGATATCGAAATGCTTCAAATCATTCGTTAAACATATTTAAGTAAATAAACCTTCTTTAACGATCTGAAGTTGGCATATAGCCATGGCGGCATAACGGCAGTGCATGTAGAAGAATTCCGTAACCTTATATTTAGGTATAAAGTCGATTTTCTTGTATATACTCATTTAGCTATCAATATCGAAATGCTTCAAATCGTTCGTTTAACATATTTATGTTAATAAACCTTCTTTAACGATCTGAAGTTGGCATTTAGCCATGGCGGCATAACGGCAGTAATTCCGTAATCTTATATTTAGGTACAAAGTCGATTTTCTTGTATATACACATTTAGCTATCGATATCGAAATGCTTCATATCATTAGTTTAACATATTAAGTTAGCAAACGCTTTTTAGCTTATTGAAGTCTACGTAAAGCCTTAACGGTATAACGGCAGTGCATTTAGAAGAATTCCGTAATGTTGTAATTTTATATTTAGGTATAAATATATTATATTAGGTATAAAATTTAATTAACCATCTTTAACGTAATGAAGGTGATATATAGCCATGGCGGCATAACGACAGTGCAGGTAGAAGAGTTCCGTAATCTTATATTTAGGTATATAGTCGATTTTCTTGTATTTACACATTTAGCAATCGATATCGAAATGCTTCAAATCATTCTTTAAACATATTTAAGTAAATAAACCTTCTTTAACGATCTGAAGTTGGCATATAGCCATGGCGGCATAACGGCAGTGCATGTAGAAGAATTCCGTAATCTTATATTTAGGTATAAAGTCGATTTTCTTGTATAATCAGCCTTCTTTAACGTATTGAAGTTTATATAAAGCCATGGCGGCATAACGACAGTACATTTGGAAGAATTCCGTAGTCTTATATTTATGTAAAAAGTCCATTTTCTTGTATATACACATTTAGCGATCGATATCGAGATGCCTCAACTCATTAGTTTAACATGTTTATGTTAATAAACCTTCTTTAACGATCTGAAGTTGGCATATAGCCATGGCGGCACAACGACAGTACATTTGGAAGAATTCCGCAGTCTTATATTTAGGTATAAAGTAAATTTTCTTGTTTATAAACATTTAGCAATCGATATCGAAATGCTTCAAATAACTGGTTTAACATATTTAAGTTAATAAACCTTCTTTAACGAACTGGAGTTGGCTTAAGGCCATGGCGGCATAACGGCAGTGCATTTAGAAGAATTTCGTAATCTTATATTTAGGTATAAAGTCGATTTTCTTGTATATACACATTTAGCTATCGATATCGAAATGCTTAAAATCATTAGTTTAACATATTTAAGTTAATCAGCTTTCTTTAACGTATTGAAGTTGATATAAAGCCATGGCGGCATAACGACAGTGCATGTAGAAGAATTGCGTAATCTTATATTTAGGGATGAATTCGTTTTTCTTGTATACACTCACTTAGCAATCCATATCGAAATGCTTCAAATCAATAGTGTAACATATTTAAGTTAATAAACCTTCTTTAACGTATTGAAGGTGATACAAAGCCATGGCGGCATAACGACAGTACATTTGGAAGAATTCCGTAATCTTATATTTAGGTATATAGTCGATTTTCTTGTATATACACATTTAGCAATCGATATCGAAATGCTTTAAATCATTAGTTTAACATATTTAAGTAAATTAATCTTCTTTATCTTACAGAAGTCTACAAAAGCCTTAACGGCATAACGGCAGTGCATTTGGAAGAGTTCCGTAATCTTATATTTAGGTATTAAGTCGATTTTGTTGTATATACGCATTTAGCAATCGACATCGAAATGCTTCAAATCATTAGTTTAACATATTTAAGATAATTAACCCTCTTTATCTTACTAGAGTCTACAAAAGCCTTAACGGCGTAACGACAGTGCATTCGGAAGAATTCCGTAGTCTTATATTTAGGTATAAAATCGATTTTCTTGTACGTACACATTTAGCAATCGATATCAAAATGCTACAAATCATTAGTTTAACATATTTAAGTTAATTAACCCTCTTTATCTTACTGAAGTCTACAAACGGCTTAACGGCATAACGGCAAAGCATTTAGAAGAATTACGTAATCTTATATTTAGGTATAAAGTCGATTTTGTTGTATATACACATTTAGCAATCGATATTGAATTGCTTCAAATCATTAGTTTAACATATTTAAGCTAATTAACCCTCTTTATCTTACTAGAGTCTACAAAAGCCTTAACGGCGTAACGACAGTGCATTCGGAAGAATTACGTTATCTTATATTAAGGTATAAAGTCGATTTTCTTGTATATACGCATTTAGCAATCGACATCGAAATGCTTTAAATCATTAGTTTAACATATTTAAGTTAATTAACCATCTTTAACGTAATGAAGGTGATATAAAGCCATGGCGGCATAACGACAGTGCATGTAGGATAATTCCGTAATCTTATATTTAGGTTTAAAGTCGATATTCTTGTATAAACGCATTTAGCAATCGATATCGAAATGCTTCAAATAACCGGTTTAGCATATTTAGGTTAATTAGCCTTCTTTATCTTACCGAAGTTTACATAAAGCCATAACGGCAGTATACTTGGGTGAATTCCGTAATCTTTTATTTAGGTATAAAGTCGATTTTCATGTACATACACATTTAGCAATTGATATCGAAATGCTTCAAATCATGAGTTTAACATTTTTAAGCTAATTAACCCTCTTTATCTTACTAAAGCCTACAAAAGCCTTAACGGCGTAACGACAGTGCATTCGGAAGAATTCCGTTATCTTATATTTAGGTATAAAGTCGATTTTCTTGTACATACTCAGTTAGCAATCGATATCGAATTGCTTCAAATCATTAGTATAAAATATTTAAGTTCATAAACCTTCTTTAACGGACTGAAGTTGTCATAAAGCAATGGCGGCATAACGGCTGTGCATTTAGAAGAATTCCGTTGTCTTATATTTAGGTATAAAGTCGATTTTGTTGTATGAATATACGCATTTAGCAATCGATATCGAAATGCTTCAAATCATTAGTTTAACATTTTTAAGTTAATAAACCTTCTTTAACGTATTGAAGTTGACATAAAGCCATGGCGGCATAACGACAGAGCATTTGGAAGAATTCCGTAATCTTATGTTTA
Source organism: Bactrocera correcta (assembly GCA_027475135.1). Lineage (NCBI taxonomy): Eukaryota > Metazoa > Arthropoda > Insecta > Diptera > Tephritidae > Bactrocera > Bactrocera correcta. The sequence goes on along the minus strand of JAPZAG010000982.1, from coordinate 15,498 downwards.
GGTATAAAATCGATTTTCTTGTATATACACATTTAGCAAGCGATATCGAAATGTTTCAAATCATTAGTTTAACATATTTAAGTTAATAAACCTTCTTTAACGAACTGAAGTTAATATAAAGCCATAACGGCATAAACGCAGTGCTTTTAGAAGAATTCCGTTATCTTATATTTAGGTATAAAGTCGTAATCTTGTATATACGCATTTAGCAATTGACATCGAAATGCTTTACATCATTAGTTTAACATATTAAAGTTAATTAACCATCTTTAACGTAATGAAGGTGATATAAAGCCATGGCGGCATAACGACAGTGCATGTAGAAGAATTCCGTAATCTTATATTTAGGTATAAAGTCGATTTTCTTGTATATACGCATTTAGCAATCGATATCGAAATGCTTCGAAAAACTGGTTTAGCATATTTAGGTTAATTAGCCTTCTTTATCTTACCGAAGTTTACATAAAGCCATAACGGCAGCATATTTGGGTGAATTCCGTAATCTTTTATTTAGGTATAAAATCGATTTTCTTGTACATACGCATTTAGCAATCGATATCGAAATGCTTCAAATCATTAGTTTAACATATTTAAGTTAATTAACCCTCTTTATCTTACTGAAGTCTACAAACGGCTTAACGGCATAACGGCAAAGCATTTAGCAATTGACATCGAAATGCTTCAAATCATTAGTTTAACATATTTAAGATAATTAACCCTCTTTATCTTACTGAAGTCTACAAAAGCCTTAACGGCATAACGGCAGTGCACTTGGAAGAGTTCCGTAATCTTATATTTAGGTATTAAGTCGATTTTCTTGTATATACGCATTTAGCAGTCGACATCGAAATGCTTTAAATCATTAGTTTAACATATTTAAGTTAATTAACCATCTTTAACGTAATGAAGGTGATATAAAGCCATGGCGGCATAACGACAGTGCATGTAGAAGAATTCCGTAATCTTATATTTAGGTATAAAGTCGATATTCTTGTATATACGCATTTAGCAATCGATATCGAAATGCTTCAAATAACTGGTTTAGCATATTTAGGTTAATTAGCCTTTTTTAAACGTATTGAAGTTTACATAAAGCCATAACGGCAGTATATTTGGGTGAATTCGGTAATTTTTTATTTAGGTATAAAATCGATTTTGTTGTACATACACATTTAGCAATCGATATCGAAATGCTTCTAATCATGAGTTTAACATATTTAAGCTAATTAACCCTCTTTATCTTACTAAAGTCTACAAAAGCCTTAACGGCGTAACGACAGTGCATTCGGAAGAATTCCGTTATTTTATATTTAGGCATAAAGTCGATTTTCTTTTATATACTCAGTTAGCAATCGATATCGAATTGCTTCAAATCATTAGTATAAAATATTTAAGTTCATAAACCTTTTTTAACGGACTGAAGTTGGCATAAAGCAATGGCGGCATAACGGCAGTGCATTTAAAAAAAATTCCGTAATCATATATTTAGTTATAAAGTCGATTTTATTGTATAAATATACGCATTTAGCAATCGATACCGAAATGCTTCAAATCATTAGTTTAACATATTTAAGTTAATTAACCTTCTTTAACGTATTGAAGTTGATATAAAGCCATGGCGGCATAACGACAGTACATTTGGAAGAATTCCGTAATCTTTTGTTTAGGTATAAATTCGATTTTCTTGTATATATGCATTAAGCAATCGACATCGAAATGCTTTAAATCATTAGTTTAACATATTAAAGTTAATTAACCATCTTTAACGTAATGAAGGTGATATAAAGCCATGGCGGCATAACGACAGTGCATGTAGAAGAATTCCGTAATCTTATATTTAGGTTTTAAAGTCGATTTTCTTGTATATACGCATTTAGCAATCGATATCGAAATGCTTCAAATAACTCGTTTAGCATATTTAGGTTAATTAGCCTTCTTTATCTTACCGAAGTTTACATAAAGCCATAACGGCAGTATATTTTCCGTAACTTCCGTAATCTTTTATTTAGGTATAAAACCCATTTTCTTGTACGTACACATTTAGCAATCGATATCGAAATGCTACAAATCATTAGTTGAACATATTTAATTTAAATTTAAACCCTCTTTATCTTACTGAAGTCTACAAACGGCTTAACGGCATAACGGCAAAGCATTTAGAAGAATTACGTAATCTTATATTTAGGTATAAAGTCGATTTTGTTGTATATACACATTTAGCAATCGATATTGAATTGCTTCAAATCATTAGTTTAACATATTTAAGCTAATTAACCCTCTTTATCTTACTAGAGTCTACAAAAGCCTTAACGGCGTAACGACAGTGCATTCGGAAGAATTACGTTATCTTATATTCAGGTATAAAGTCGATTTTCTTGTATATACACATTTAGCAAGCGATATCGAAATGCTTCAAATCATTAGTTTAATATATTTAAGATAATTAACCCTCTTTATCTTACTGAAGTCTACAAACGGCTCAACGGCATAACGGCAAAGCATTTAGATGAATTACGTAATCTTATATTTAGGTATAAAGTCGATTTTGTTGTATATATGCATTAAGCAATCGACATCGAAGTGCTTTAAATCATTAGTTTAACATATTTAAGATAATTAACCCTCTTTATCTTACTGAAGTCTACAAAAGCCTTAACGGCATAACGGCAGTGCATTTGGAAGAGTACCGTAATCTTATATTTAGGTATTAAGTCCATTTTCTTGTATATACGCATTTAGCAATCGACAACGAAATGCTTTAAATCATTAGTTTAACATATTAAAGTTAATAAACCCCTTTTAACGCACTGAAGTCTACATAAAGCCTTAACGGTATAACTGCACTGCATTTAGGAGAATTCCATTATCTTATATTTAGGTAAAAATTCGACTTTCTTGTATATGCTCATTTAGCAAGCGATATCAAAATGCTTCAAACCATTGGTTTAACCCATTTAAGTTAATTAACCTTCTTTTGCGTATTGAAGTTGATATAAAGATATAACGGCAGTGCATTTGGAAGAATTCCGTAATCCTATATTTAGGTATAAAGTCGATTTTCTTTTATATACACATTTAGATATCTATATCGAAATGCTTCAAATCATTAGTTTAACATATTAAGTTAATAAACACTTTTTAGCATACTGAAGTCTACATAAAGCCTAAATATAAGATTACGGAACTCTTCCAAATGCACTGCCGTTATGCCGTTAAGGCTTTTGTAGACTTCAGTAAGATAAATAGGGTTAATTATCTTAAATATGTTAAACTAATGATTTAAAGCATTTCGATATCGGTTGCTAAATGTGTATATACAACAAAATCGACTTTATACCTAAATATAAGATTACGGAATTCTTCTACATGCACGGCCGTTATGCCGCCATGGCTTTATATCAACTTCAATACGTCAAAGAATTTTAGCTAACTTAAATATGTTAAACTAATGATTTGAAGCATTTCGATATCGCTTGCTAAATGTGTCTATTCAAGAAAATCGAATTTATACCTAAATACGAGATTACGGAATTCTTAAATGCACTGCAGTTATACCGTTAAGGCTTTATGTAGACTTAAGTAAGATAAAGAGGGTTAATTAACTTAAATATGTTAAACCAATGATTTGAAGCATTTCGATATCAATTGCTAAATGTGTTTATACAAAAAATTGGATTTTATACCTAAATATAAAATTACGGAATTCTTCTACATGCACTGCCGTTATGCCGCCATGGCTTCATGTCACCTTCGGTAGGTTAAAGAAAGTAATTCACCTTAAATATGTTAAACTAATGATTTGAAGCATTTCGATATCGATTGCTAAATGTGCTAGTACAAGAAACTTGACTTTATACCTAAACATAGGATAACGGAATTCTTCCAAATGCACTGCCGTTATTCCGCCATGTCTTTATGTTTACTTCAGTTAGTTCAAGAAGGTTTATTAACTTAAATATGTTAAACCAGTTATTTGAAGCATTTCGGTATCGATTGCGTAATGCATATATACAAGAAAATCGACTTTATAACTAAATATAAGATTACGTAATACTTCTAAATGCTTTGCCGTTATACCGTTAAGGCGTTTGTAGACTTCAGTAAGATAAAGAAGCTTTATTAACTTAAATATGTTAAACTAATGATTTGAAGATTTTCGAAATCGATTGCTAAATGCATATATACAAGAAAATCTTCTTTATACCTAAATATAAGATTACGGATTTCTACTACATGCACTGCCGTTATGCCGCCATGGCTTTGTGTTAACTTCGGTTTAAAGTAGCTTTTGTAACTTAAATATGTCAAACTAATGATTTGAAGCATTTCGATATCGATTGCTAAAAGAGTATATACAAGACAATCTACTTTTTACCTAAATATAAGATTACGGAATTCTTCTACCTGCATTGCCGTTATGCCGTTAAGACGTTTGCAGACTTCAGTAAGATAAAGAGGGTTAATTAACTTAAATATATTAAACTAAGGATTTGAAGCATTTCGATATCGTTTGCTAAATGTGTATATACAAGAAAATCGACTTTTTACCTAAATATAAGATTACGGAATTCTTCTAAATGCACTGCCGTTATGCAGTTATGGCTTTATGTTAACTTCTATTCGTTAAAGAAGGTTTATTAACTTAAATATGTTAAACTTATGATTTGAAGATTTTCGAAATCGATTGCTAAATGCAAAAATATACAAGAAAATCTTCTTTATACCTAAATATAAGATTACGGAATTCTTTCAAATGTACTGCCGTTATGCCGCCATGGCTTTATATAAACTTCAATATGTTAAAAAAGGTTAATTAACTTAAATATGTTAAACTAATGATTTGAGGCATTTCGATATCGATTGCTAAATTTGTATATACAACAAAATCGACTTTATACCTAAATATAAGATTACGAAATTCTTCCAAATGCACTGCCGTTATACCGTTATGGCTTTATGTAAACTTCAGTAAGATAAAGATGGTTAATTAACTTAAATATGTTAAACTAATGACTTGAAGCATTTCGATATCGCTTGCTAAATGTGTATATACAAGAAAATCGAATTTATAACTAAATATAAGATTACGGAATTCTTCTAAAGGCATTGGTGTTATGCCGCCATGGCTTTATGTAAACTACAGTTCGTTAAAAAAGGTTTATTAACTCAAATATGTTAAACTAATGATTTGAAGCATTTCGATATCGCTTGCTAAATGTGTATATACAAGAAAATCGAATTTATAACTTAATATAAGATTACGGAATTCTTCTACATGCACTGCATTATGCCGCCATGGCTTTATGTTAACTTCAGTGCGTTAAAGAAGCTTTATTAACTTAAATATGTTAAACTAATGATTTGAAGATTCTCGAAATCGATTGCTTAATGCATATATGCAACAAAATCGACTTTATACCTAAATATAAGATTACGGAACTCTTCAAATGCACTGCCGTTATACCGTTATGGCTTTATATCAACTTCAGTTAGTTAAAGAAGGTTTATTAACTTAAATATGTTAAACTAATGATTTGAAGCATTTCGATATCGATTGCTAAATGCGTATATACAAGAAATCGACTTTATACCTAAATATAAGATTACGAATTCTTCAAATGCACTGACGTTATACCGTTATGGCTTTATGTAAACTTCAGTAAGATAAAGAATGTTAAGTAACTTAAATATGTTAAACTAATGATTTGGGGCATTCGATATCGATTGCTAAATGTGTATATACAAGAAAATCGATTTTATAGCTAAATATAAGATTACGGAATTCTTCTAAATGCACTGCCGTTATGTAGTTATGGCTTTATGTTAACCTCAGTGCGTTAAAGTAGGGTTTTTAACTTAAATATTTTAAACTAATGATTTGAAGCATTTCGATATCGATTGCTAAATGAGTATATACAAGAAAATCGACTTTTTACCCAAATATAAGATTACGTAATTCTTCTAAATGCTTTGCCGTTATGCCGTTAAGGCGTTTGTAGACTTCAGTAAGATAAAGAGGGTTAATTAACTTAAATATGTTAAACTAATGATTTGAGGCATTTCGATATTGATTGCTAAATGTGTATATACAAGAAAATCGACTTTATACCTAAATATAAGATTACGGAATTCTTCTAAATGCACTGCCGTTATGCAGTTATGGCTTTATGTTAACTTCTATTCCTTAAAAAAGGTTTATTAATTTAAATATGTTAAAGTAATGATTTGAAGATTTTCGAAATCGATTGCTAAATGCATATATACAAGAAAATCTTCTTTATACCTAAATATAAGGTTACGGAATTCTTCCAAATGTACTGGCCGTTATGCCGCCATGGCTTTATATCAACTTCAATATGTTAAAGAAGGTTAATTAACTTAAATATGTTAAACTAATGATTTGAAGCACTTCGATATCGATTGCTAAGTGCGTATATACAAGAAAATCGACTTTATACCTAAATATTAGATTACGGAATTATTCTAAATGCACTGCCGTTATGCCGCCATGGCTATATGTCAACTTCAGTTCGTTTAAAGTATGTTTGTTAACTTAAATATGTTAAACTAATGATTTGAAGCATTTCGATATCGATTTCTAAATGCACATATACAAGGAAATCGACTTTATACCTAAATATAAGATTACGGAATTCTTCTAAATGCACTGCCGTTATGCAGTTATGGCTTTATGTTAACTTCTATTCCTTAAAAAAGGTTTATTAATTTAAATATGTTTAAAGTAATGATTTGAAGATTTTCGAAATCGATTGCTAAATGCATATATACAAGAAAATCTTCTTTATACCTAAATATAAGATTACGGAATTCTTCCAAATGTACTGCCGTTATGCCGCCATGGCTTTATATCAACTTCAATATGTTAAAGAAGGTTAATTAACTTAAATATGGTTAAACTAATGATTTGAGGCATTTCGATATCGATTGCTAAATGCGTATATACAAGAAAATCGACTTTATACATAAATATAAGATTACGGTATTATTCTAATGCACTGCCGTTATGCCGCCATGGATTTATGCCAAATTCAGTTGGTTAAAGAAGGTTTATTAACTTAAATATGTTAAACTAATGATTTGAGGCATTTCGATATCGATTGCTAAATGAGTATATAGAAGAAAAATCGACTTTATACCTAAATATAAGATTACGGAATTCTTCCAAATGCTCTGCCGTTATTCCGTTATTACTTTATGTAAGCTTCAGTAAGATAAAGAAGGTTAATTAACTTAAATATGTTAAACTAATGATTTGGGGCATTTCGATATCGATTGCTAAATGTGTATATACAAGCAAATCGACTTTATACCTAAATATAAGATTACGAATTCTTCAAATGCACTGACGTTATACCGTTATGGCTTTATGTAAACTTCAGTAAGATAAAGAAGGTTAATTAACTTAAATATGTTAAACTAATGATTTGGGGCATTTCGATATCGATTGCTAAATGTGTATATACAAGAAAATCGACTTTATAGCTAAATATAAGATTACGGAATTATTCTAAATGCACTGCCGTTATGTAGTTATGTCTTTATGTTAACCTCAGTGCGTTAAAGTAGTGTTTTTAACTTAAATATTTTAAACTAATGATTTGAAGCATTTCGATATCGATTGCTAAATGAGTATATACAAGAAAATCGACTTTATACCCAAATATAAGATTACGTAATTCTTCTAAATGCTTTGCCGTTATGCCGTTAAGGCGTTTGTAGACTTCAGTAAGATAAAGAGGGTTAATTAACTTAAATATGTCAAAGTAATGATTTGAAGATTTTCGAAATCGATTGCTAAATGCATATATACAAGAAAATCTTCTTTATACCTAAATATAAGATTACGGAATTCTTCCAAATGTACTGCCGTTATGCCGCCGTGGCTTTATATCAACTTCAATATGTTAAAGAAGGTTAATTAACTTAAATATGTTAAACTAATGATTTGAAGCACTTCGATATCGATTGCTAAATGCGTATATACAAGAAAATCGACTTTATACTTAAATATAAGATTACGGAATTATTCTAAATGCACTGCCGTTATGCCGCCATGGCTTTATGTTAACTTCAGTTCGTTAAAGTATGTTTGTTAACATAAATATTTTAAACTAATGATTTGAAGCATTTCGATATCGCTTGCTAAATGTGTATATACAAGAAAATCGAATTTATAACTTAATATAAGATTACGGAATTCTTCTACATGCACTGCCATTATGCCGCCATGGCTTTATTTTAACTTCAGTGCGTTAAAGAAGCTTTATTAACTTAAATATGTTAAACTAATGATTTGAAGATTCTCGAAATCGATTGCTTAATGCATATATGCAACAAAATCGACTTTATACCTAAATATAAGATTACGGAATTCTTCAAATGCACTGCCGTTATACCGTTATGGCTTTATATCAACTTCAGTTAGTTAAAGAAGGTTTATTAACTTAAATATGTTAAACTAATGATTTGAAGCATTTCGATATCGATTGCTAAATGCGTATATACAAGAAAATCGACTTTATACCTAAATATAAGATTACGGAATTCTTCAAATGCACTGACGTTATACCGTTATGGCTTTATGTAAACTTCGGTAAGATAAAGAAGGTTAATTAACTTAAATATGTTAAACTAATGATTTGGGGCATTTCGATATCGATTGCTAAATGTGTATATACAAGAAAATCGACTTTATAGCTAAATATAAGATTACGGAATTCTTCTAAATGCACTGCCGTTATGTAGTTATGGCTTTTTGTTAACCTCAGTGCGTTAAAGTAGGGTTTTTAACTTAAATATTTTAAACTAATGATTTGAAGCATTTCGATATCGATTGCTAAATGAGTATATACAAGAAAATCGACTTTATACCCAAATATAAGATTACGTAATTCTTCTAAATGCTTTGCCGTTATGCCGTTAAGGCGTTTGTAGACTTCAGTAAGATAAAGAGGGTTAATTAACTTAAATATGTTAAACTAATGATTTGAGGCATTTCGATATCGATTGCTAAATGTGTATATACAAGAAAATCGACTTTATACCTAAATATAAGATTACGGAATTCTTCTAAATGCACTGCCGTTATGCAGTTATGGCTTTATGTTAACTTCTATTCCTTAAAAAAGGTTTATTAATTTAAATATGTTAAAGTAATGATTTGAAGATTTTCGAAATCGATTGCTAAATGCATATATACAAGAAAATCTTCTTTATACCTAAATATAAGATTACGGAATTCTTCCAAATTTACTGCCGTTATGCCGCCATGGCTTTATATCAACTTCAATATATTAAAGAAGGTTAATTAACTTAAATATGTTAAACTAATGATTTGAAGCACTTCGATATCGATTGCTAAGTGCGTATATACAAGAAAATCGACTTTATACCTAAATATTAGATTACGGAATTATTCTAAATGCACTGCCGTTATGCCGCCATGGCTTTATGTCAACTTCAGTTCGTTAAAGTATGTTTGTTAACTTAAATATGTTAAACTAATGATTTGAAGCATTTTGATATCGATTTCTAAATGCACATATACAAGGAAATCGACTTTATACCTAAATATAAGATTACGGAATTCTTCAAATCACTGTCATTATGGCGCCATGGCTTTATTTCACCTTCAATAGGTTAAAGATGGTTAATTAACTTAAATATGTTAAACCAGTTATTTGAAGCATTTCGATATCGATTGCTTAATGCATATATACAAGAAAATCGACTTTATACCTTAATGTAAAATTACGGAATTCTTCCAAATGTACTGTCGTTATGCCACCATGGCTTTATATCAACTTCAATACGTTAAAAAAGGTTAATTAACTTAAATATGTTAAACTAATGATTTGAAACATTTAGATATCGATTGCTAAATGTGTATATACAAAAAAATCGAATTTATACCTAAATATAGGATTACGGATTTTTTCCATGGATTTGCGTTAACTTCAGTGCGTTAAAGTAGGTTTGTTAACTTAAATATGTTAAACTAATGATTTGAAGCATTTCGATATCGATTGCTAAATGAGTATATAGAAGAAAATCGATTTTATACCTATATACAAGATTACGTAATTCTTCTAACTGTTTTGCCGTTATGCCGTTAAGGCGTTTGTAGACTTCAGTAAGATAAAGAGGGTTAATTAACTTAAATATGTTAAACTAATGATTTGAGGCATTTCGATATCGATTGCTAAATGTGTCTATACAAGAAAATCGACTTTATACCTAAATATATGATAACGGAATTCTTCTACATGCACTGCCGTTATGCCGTTATGGCTTTATGTTAACTTCAGTGCGTTAAAAAAGGTTAGTTAACTTAAATATGTTAAACTAATGATTTGAAGTATTTCGATTTCGATTGCTAAATGAGTATATACAAGAAAATCGACTTTATACCTAAAAATATAAGATTAGGGAATTCTTCTAAATGCACTGCCGTTATGCCGTTATGGCTTTATGTTAACTTCAGAAGATTTATTAACTTAGATATGTTACACTAGTTATTTGAAGCATTTCGAAACCGATTGCTTAATGCATATATACAAGAAAATCGACTTTCTACCTAAATATAAGATTACGGAATTCTTCCAAATGTACTGTCGTTATGCCGCCATGGCTTTATATCAACTTCAATATGTTATAGAAGCAAGAAGAAGAAGAATTAACTTAAATATGTTTTACTAATGATTTGAAGCATTTCGATATCGATTGCTAAATGTGTATATACACCAAAATCGACTTTATACGTAAATATAAGATTACGGAATTCTTCTAAATGCACTGCCGTTGTGCCGTTATGGCTTTATGTTAACTTCAGAAGATTTATTAACTTAGATATGTTACACTAGTTATTTGAAGCATTTCGAAACCGATTGCTTAATGCATATATACAAGAAAATCGACTTTCTACCTAAATATAAGATTACGGAATTCTTCCAAATGTACTGTCGTTATGCCGCCATGGCTTTATATCAACTTCAATATGTTATAGAAGCAAGAAGAAGAAGAATTAACTTAAATATGTTAAACTAATGATTTGAAGCATTTCGATATCGATTGCTAAATGTGTATATACAAGAAAATCGACTTTATACCTAAATATAAGCTTACGGAATTCTTCCAAATGCACTGCCGTTATGCCGTTATGGCTTTATGTTAACTTCAGTTCGTTAAAGGAGGTTAATTAACTTAAATATGTTAAACTAATGATTTGAAGCATTTCGTTATCGATTGCTAAATGTGAATATTTAAGAAAATCGACTTTATACCTATATATAAGATTACGGAATTCTTCTAAATGCACTGTCGTTATGCCGCCATGACTTTATATCACCTTGATTAAGTAAAAGAAGGTTAACTAACTTAAATATGTTAAACGAATGATTTGAAGCATTTCGATTCGATTGCTAAATGCGTATATACAACAAAATCGGCTTAATACCTAAATATAAGCTTACGGAATTCTTCTAAATGCACTGCCGTTATGCCGCCATGGCTTTATGTTAACTTCAGTGCGTTAAAGAAGCTTTATTAACTTAAATATGTTAAACTAATGATTTGAAGATTTTCGAAATCGATTGCTTAATGCATACATACAAGAAAATCGACTTTCTACCTAAATATAAGATTACGGAATTCTTCCAAATGTACTGTCGTTATGCCGCCATGGCTTTATATCAACTTCAATATGTTGATGAAGCAAGAAGAAGAAGAATTAACTTAAATATGTTAAACTAATGATTTGAAGCATTTCGATATCGATTGCTAAATGTGTATATACACCAAAATCGACTTTATACGTAAATATAAGATTACGGAATTCTTCTAAATGCAATGCCGTTATGCCGCCATGGCTTTAAGCCAACTTCCGTTCATTAAAGAAGGTTTACTAACTTAAATATGTTAAACTAATGATTTGAAGCATTTCGATATCGATTGCTAAATGTATGTATAAAAAAAAAAAAAAAAAAGAATCCGACTTTATACATTTTTATTAAAAATTAAGAATTTAAATATGAAAAACAATGTTTAACATTTCTACGTTTAAAGGTTAACAAAAAATATTTAACTAAATTAAGATTGGGAATTTCTTCTAAATGGGGTTTCCGATGGCTTTATTTAATTAGAAGGATTCTTAAATGACCGTTTTTAAGCTTTAAACTTCAAGTATAAACAAAAAAATGTTTCCCCTAAATTAAGATTGGGAATTTTTCCCAAATGATTTTAGGTTTAAACTTTTACCTTTAATTTTTATAAAGGAAATTCTTAAAATGTTGTAATGTTTGAAGCTTTATATCGTTCAAATTGTTATAAAGAAAATATTTTATAAAAAATTAAGATTGAATTTTCAAATGATCCCATGGTAAGGGATTTGACTTATCTTAAAAATTTTATTAACTTAAATATTTTAAAACTAAGTTTGGGTTTTTTTAAAATCGTTTAAAGCTTAAAACAAAATATTTAAACCCTAAATTAAGATTGGGAATTTCTTCCAAATGCATCCATTCCTTATTTTTATTTAATTCGTTCTTTAAAAGGATTTTTTAAAATTTTTAAAACCTTATTTAACTTTCGTGGTTAAGATTATAAAAAAATATTTAAACCCAAAAATTAAGATCCGGTTTTCCAAATTCCCAGGAATCAACTAATAAAAAAAAGGGTTAGAATTTAAAATTTTTTAAGCTTTAAATATCAATTTAAAAGGTAAAAAAGAAAATATTTAATTTTAAGATTAGGAATATTCCAAATTATGTGTTATGGAAGGCTTTATATCAATTAAATTTAAAGGAAAAATTCAAATTCTTCTAAGGGAAAGCTTTATATCATTCAAATGTTTTTAAAAAAATATTTTATCCCAAAAATTAAGATTAAAAATTCTTCAAATGCATGGTTATCCCCATGCTTATCCAATTAGATTTAAAAAATTTTTAATTAAATTTTTAAAACAATGTTTAAGCATTTCAATCGTTGAAAAGTTTAAAAAAATATTTACCTAAATTAAGATTGGGAATTTCTTCTAAATGGGTTATCCGGGGGGTTTTTAATTCTAAATAAAGATTAATTCTTCAAATGTTCTAATGTTTAAGTTTAAATTCGAGTAAAGGTTTTAATAAAAAAATATTTAACTAAATTAAGATTGGGAATTTCTTCAAAATGGGGTTATCAAATGGCTTTATTTTAATTTTTTTTAAAAGAATTTTTAATTTTTGTTAAAAAATGTTTGAACTTTGTTCGTTTAAAAGGTTATAACAAAATGGTTTAACCCTAAATTAAGATTGGGAATTTCTTCCAAAGAGTTTATCCGATGGCTTTATACAATTAAAATTTAAAAGAATTTTCAAAATATTTTGAAAGGGAAGGCTTTATATCATTCAAATTTTTAATAAACAAAATATTTAACCAAAAGAAAAGCTTCAAAATTTCTTCTAAATGTTTACCATGGCTTTATATTAATTAGCTTAAAAGAATTTTTAATTGATTTTTAAACCCGTTTTTTGGAAATTTAAATCGTTCTTAAAGATTTATAAAAAAATATTTACCCCAAAAATTAAGATTGGGAATTCTTAAAATTATTCAGGATGGCTTTAAAAATTTAATTTTATAAAGAAAAAAAAATTTAAACTTTATGCAATGTTTAACATTTCATATCTTTGAAAGGATATCCCCAAAATATTTAAACCCTAAATTAAGCTTGGGAATTTCTTCCAAATGGGGTTACCATGGCTTTATTTAATTAGCTTAAAAGGATTTTCAAATATGAAAAAATGTTTAAGCTTTGTTATCGTTGTAAAGGTATTTAAAAAATATTTAAACCCATATTAAGATTGGGTTTCTTCTAAATGATTTTAGGATGACTTTAAAACCCTTATTATTTTAAAAGAATTCTAATTAAATTTTTAAAACGAATGATTTAATATTTCATTTTTGTAAAGGTTAACAACAAAATTTTTAAACCCAAATTAAGTTGGAATTCTTCTAAATGCACTGCAGTTATGCCGCCATGGCTTTATGTTAACTTCAGTGCGTTAAAGAAGCTTTATTAATTTAAATATGTTAAACTAATGATTTGAAGATTTTCGAAATCGATTGCTTAATGCATACATACAAGAAAATCGACTTTCTACCTAAATATAAGATTACGGAATTCTTCCAAATGTACTGTCGTTATGCCGCCATGGCTTTATATCAACTTCAATATGTTGATGAAGCAAGAAGAAGAAGAATTAACTTAAATATGTTAAACTAATGATTTGAAGCATTTCGATATCGATTGCTAAATGTGTATATACACCAAAATCGACTTTATACGTAAATATAAGATTACGGAATTCTTCTAAATGAAATTTCCGTTATGCCGCCATGGCTTTAAGCCAACTTCCGTTCATTAAAGAAGGTTTATTAACTTAAATATGTTAAACTAATGATTTGAAGCATTTCGATATCGATTGCTAAATGTACATATACAAGAAAATCGACTTTATACATAAATATAATACTACGGAATTCTTCTAAATGCACTGTCGTTATGCCGCCATGGCTTTATATCACCTTCATTACGTTAAAGAAGTTTAATTAACTTAAATATGTTAAACTAATGATTTGAAGCATTTCGATATCGATTGCTAAATGTGTATATACAAGAAAATCGACTTTATACATAAATATAAGATTACAGAATTCTTCTAAATGCACTGCCGTTATGCCGTTATGGCTTTATGTTAACTTCAGAAGGTTTATTAACTTAGATATGTTACACTAGTTATTTGAAGCATTTCGAAATCGATTGCTTAATGCATATAAACAAGAAAATCGACTTTCAAACCTAAATATAAGATTACGGAATTCTTCCAAATGTACTGTCGTTATGCCGCTTTGAAGCTTTATATCAGCTTCAATATGTTATAGAAGGATAATTAACTTAAATATGTTAAACTAATGATTTGATGCATTTCAATATCGATTGCTAAATGTGTACATACAACAAAATCGACTTTATACCTAAATATAAGATTAGGGAATTCTTCTAAATGCACTGCCGTTATGCTGCCATGGCGTTGTGTTAACTTCAGTGCGTTAAAGAAGCTTTATTAACTTAAATATGTTAAACTAATGATTTGAAGATTTTCGAAATCGATTGCTAAATGCATATACACAACAAAATCGACTTTATACCTAAATATAAGATTACGGAATTCTTCCAAATGCACTGCCGTTATTCCGTTATGGCTTTATGTTAACTTCAGTTCGTTTAAGAAGGTTTATTTACTTAAATATGTTAAACCAGTTATTTGAAGCATTTCGATTGCTTAATGCATATATACAAGAAAATCGACTTTATACCTAAATATAAGATCACGGAATTCTTCCAAATGTACCATGGCTTTATATCAACTCCAATAGGTTAAAAAAGGTTAATTAATTTAAATATGTTAAAATAATGATTTGAAGCATTTAGAAAAATTT
>JAPZAG010000980.1:0-14661 GCA_027475135.1 Bactrocera correcta | reverse complement strand
TTAGGTATAAAGTCGATTTTCTTGTATATATGCATTAAGCAATCGAAATGCTTCAAATAACTGGTTTAACATATTTAAGTTAATAAACCTTCTTAAACGAACTGAAGTTAACATAAAGCCATAACGGAATAACGGCAGTGCATTTGGAAGAATCCGGTAATCTTATATTTAGGTATAAAGTCGATTTTGTTGTGTATATGCATTTAGCAATCGATTTCGAAAATCTTCAAATCATTAGTTTAACATATTTAAGTTAATAAAGCTTCTTTAACGCACTGAAGTTAACATAAAGCCATGGCGGCATAACGGCAGTGCATTTAGAAGAATTCCGTGAGCTTATATTTAGGTATAAAGTCGATTTTGTTGTATATACACATTTAGCAATCGATATCGAAATGCTTCAAATCATTAGTTTAACATATTTAAGTTAATTATCCTTCTATAACATATTGAAGTTGATATAAAGCCATGGCGGCATAACGACAGTACATTTGAAAGAATTCCCTAATCTTATATTTAGGTAGAAAGTCGATTTTCTTGAATATATGCATTAAGCAATCGATTTCGAAATGCTTCAAATAACTAGTGTAACATATCTAAGTTAATAAACCTTCCGAAGTTAACATAAAGCCATAACGGCATAACGGCAGTGCATTTAGAAGAATTCCGTAAGCTTATATTTAAGTATAAAGTCGATTTTGGTGTATATACACATTTAGCAATCGATATCGAAATGCTTCAAATCATTAGTTTAACATTTTTAAGTTAATTCTTCTTCTTCTTGCTTCTATAACATATTGAAGTTGATAAAAAGCCATGGCGGCATAACGACAGTACAATTGGAAGAATTTCGTAATCTTATATTTAGGTAGAAAGTCGATTTTCTTGTATATATGCATTAAGCAATCGATTTCGAAATGCTTCAAATAACTAGTGTAACATTTCTAAGTTAATAAATCTTCTGAAGTTAACATAAAGCCATAACGGCATAACGGCAGTGCATTTAGAAGAATTCCGTAATCTTATATTTAGGTAAAAAGTCGATTTTCTTGTATATACTCATTTAGCAATCGATATCGAAATGCTTCAAATTATTAGTTTAACATATTTATGTTAGTTAAACTTCTGTAACGTATTGAAGTTGATATAAAGCCATGGCGGCATAACGACAGTAGATTTGGAAGAAACCCGTAAACTTATATTTAGGTGTAAAGTCGATTTTCTTGAATAAATGCTTTAAGCAATCGATTTCGAAATGCTTCAAATAACTGGTGTAACATATCTAAGTTAATAAACCTCCTTTAACGAACTGAAGTTAACATAAAGCCTTAACGTCATAACGGCAGTGCATTTAGAAGAATTCCGTAAGCTTTTCTTTAGGTATAAAGTCGATTTTGTTGTATATAAACATTTAGCAATCGATATCGAAATGCCTCAAATCATAAGTTTAACATATTTTAGTTAATTAACCTTCTTTAACATATTGAAGTTGATATAAAGCCATGGCGGCATAACGACAGTACATTTGGAAGAATTCCATATTCTTATAGTTAGGTATAAAGTCGATTTTCTTGTATGCACTCATTTAGCAATCGCTTTCGAAATGCTTCAAATCATTAGTTTAACATATTTAAGTTAATTAACCCTCTTTATCTTACTGAAGTCTACAAACACCTTAACGGCATAACGGCAAAGCATTTAGAAGAATTACGTAAGCTTATATTTAAGTATAAAGTCGATTTTCTTGTATATACTCATTTAGCAATCGATATCGAAATGCTTCAAATCATTAGTTTAACATATTTAAGTTAATAAACTTTCATCAACGATCTGAAGTTGGCATATAGTCGTGGCGGCATAACAACAGTGCATGTAGAAGAATTCCGTAATCTTATATTTAGGTATAAATTTGATTTTCTTGTATACACACATTTAGCTCTCGATATCGAAATGCTTCAAATCATTAGTTTAACATATTTAAGTTAATTATCCTTCTATAACATATTGAAGTTGATATAAAGCCATGGCGGCATTACAACAGTACATTTGGAAGTATTCCGTAATCTTATATTTAGGTATAAAGTCGATTTTCTTTTATATACACATTTAGATATCGATATCTAAATGCTTCAAACCATTAGTTTAACATATTTAAAATAATTAACCTTTTTTCACGTATTGGAGTTGATATAAAGCCATGGTGGAATAACGACAGTACATTTGGAAGAATTCCGTGATCTTATATTTAGGTATAAAGTCGATTTTCTTGTATATATGCATTAAGCAATCGAAATGCTTCAAATAACTGGTTTAACATATTTAAGTTAATAAACCTTCTTAAACGAACTGAAGTTAACATAAAGCCATAACGGAATAACGGCAGTGCTTTTGGAAGAATTCCGTAATCTTATATTTAGGTATAAAGTCGATTTTGTTGTGTATATGCTTTAAGCAATCGATTTCGAAAATCTTCAAATCATTAGTTTAACATATTTAAGTTAATAAAGCTTCTTTAACGCACTGAAGTTAACATAAAGCCATGGCGGCATAACGGCAGTGCATTTAGAAGAATTACGTTATCTTATATTTAGGTATAAAGTCGATTTTGTTGTATATACGCATTTAGCAATCGATATCGAAATGCTTCAAATCATTAGTTTAACATATTTAAGTTAATTATCCTTCTATAACATATTGAAGTTGATATAAAGCCATGGCGGCATACCGACAGTACATTTGGAAGAATTCCGTAATCTTATATTTAGGTAGAAAGTCGATTTTCTTGAATATATGCATTAAGCAATCGATTTCGAAATGCTTCAAATAACTAGTGTAACATACCTAAGTTAATAAACCTTCTGAAGTTAACATAAAGCCATAACGGCATAACGGCAGTGCATTTAGAAGAATTCCGTAAGCTTATATTTAGGTCTAAAGTCGATTTTAGCAATTTCGATTTAGCAATCGATATCGAAATGCTTCAAATCATTAGTTTAACATATTTAAGTTAATTCTTCTTCTTCTTGCTTCTATAACATATTGGAGTTGATAAAAAGCCATGGCGGCATAACGACAGTACATTTGGAAGAATTCCGTAATCTTATATTTAGGTAGAAAGTCGATTTTCTTGTATATATGCATTAAGCAATCGATTTCGAAATGCTTCAAATAACTAGTGTAACATATCCAAGTTAATAAACCTTCTGAAGTTAACATAAAGCCATAACGGCATAACGGCAGTGCATTTAGAAGAATTCCGTAATCTTATATTTAGGTATAAAGTCGATTTTCTTGTATATACTCATTTAGCAATCGATATCGAAATGCTTCAAATAACTGGTTTAGCATATTTAAGTTATTTAACCTTCTTTATCTTAATGAAGTTTACATAAAGCCTTAACGGCATAACGGCGGTATATTTATCTGAATTCCGTTATCTTATATTTAGGTATAAAGTCGATTTTGTTGTACATACGCATTTAGCAATCGATATCGAAATGCTTCAAATAACTAGTGTAACATATCTAAGTTAATAAACCTTCTGAAGTTAACATAAAGCCATAACGGCATAACGGCAGTGCATTTAGAAGAATTCCGTAATCTTATATTTAGGTATAAAGTCGATTTTCTTGTATATACTCATTTAGCAATCGATATCGAAATGCTTCAAATAACTGGTTTAGCATATTTAAGTTAATTAACCTTCTTTATCTTAATGAAGTTTACATAAAGCCTTAACGGCATAACGGCGGTATATTTATATGAATTCCGTTATCTTATATTTAGGTATAAAGTCGAATTTGTTGTACATGCGCATTTAGCAATCGATATCGAAATGCTTCAAATCATTCGTTTAACATATTTAAGTTAATTAAACTTCTTTAACGTATTGAAGTTGATGTAAAGCCATGGCAGCATAACGACAATACATTTGGAAGAATTCCGTAGTCTTATATTTAGGTATAAAGTTTATTTTCTTGTATATACACATTTAGCAATCGATATCGAAATGCTTCAAATCATTAGTTTAACATATTTAAGTTAATAAACCTTCTTTAACGAACGGAAGTTTGCTTAAAGCCATGGCGGCATAACGGCAGTGCATTTAGAAGAATTCCGTAATCTTATATTTAGGTATAAAGTCGATTTTGTTGTATATACGCATTTAGCAATCGATATCGAAATGCTTCAAATCATTAGTTTAACATATTAAAGTTAATTAACCTTCTTTAACGTATTGAAGTTGATATAAAGCCATGGCGGCATAACGACAGTAGATTTGGAAGAAACCCGTAATCTTGTATTTAGGTATAAAGTCGATTTTGTTGTATATACACATTAAGCAATCGATATCGAAATGCTTCAAATCATTATTTTAACATATTTAAGTTAATTAACCTTCTTTATCTTACTGAAGTTTACATAACGCCAAAACGGTATAACGGCAGTGCATTTGGAAGAATTTCGTGATCTTATATTCAGGTAAAAAGTCGATTTTCTTGTATATACACATTTATCTATCGATATCGAAATTCTTCAAATTATTCGTTTAACATATTTAAGTTAGTTAACCTTCTTTAGCGATCTGAAGTTGGCATATAGCCATGGCGGCATAACGGCAGTGCATGTAGAAGAATTCCGTAATCTTATATTTAGGTATAAAGTCGATTTTCTTGTATATACACATTTAGCTAACGATATCGAAATGCTTCTTATCATTAGTTTATTATATTAAGTTAATAAACGCTTTTTAGCTTACTAAAGTCTACATAAAGCCTTAACGGTATAACGGCAGTGCAGTTAGAAGAATTCCGTAATGTGACAATTTATATTTAGGTATAAAGTGGATTTTCTTGTATTTACACATTTAGCAATCGATATCGAAATGCTTCAGATAACTGGTTTAGCATACTTAAGTTAATTAACCTTCTTTATCTTACTGAAGTTTACATAAAGCCATAACGGCATAACGGCAGTATATTTATATGAATTCCGTAGTCTTATATTTAGGTATAAAGTCGATTTTGTTGTATATACGCATTTAGCAATCGATATCGAAATGCTTCAAATCATTAGTTTAACATATTTAAGTTAATTAACCTTCTTTAAAGTATTGAAGTTGATATAAAGCCATGGCGGCATAACGGCAGTACATTTGGAAGAATTCCGTAGTCTTATATTTACGTAAAAAGTCGATTTTCTTGTATATACACATTTAGCGATCGATATCGAGATGCTTCAACTCATTAGTTTAACATATTTATTTTAATAAACCTCCTTTAACGATCTGAAGTTGGCATAAAGCTATGGCGGCATAACGGCAGTGCAAGTAGAAGAATTCCGTTATCTTATATTTAGGTATAAAGTCGATTTTCTTGACCAGTTATTCGAAGCATTTCGATATCGATTTCTTAATGCATATATACCAGAAAATCGACTTTATACCTAAATATAAGATTACGGAATTCTTCTAAATGCACTGCCGTTATGCCGTTATGGCTTTATGTTAACTTCAGAAGGTTTATTAACTTGGATATGTTACACTAGTTATTTGAAGCATTTCGAAATCGATTGCTTAATGCATATATACAAGAAAATCGACTTTCTACCTAAATATAAGATTACGGAATTCTTCCAAATGTACTGTCGTTATGCCGCCATGGCTTTATATCACCTTCGTTACGTTAAGGAAGGTTTACTTACTTAAATATGTTAAACTAATGATTTGAAGATTTTCGATATCGATTGCTAAATGTGTAAATACAAGAAAATCGAATATATACCTAAATATAAGATTACGAAACTCTTCTACCTGCACTGTCGTTATGCCGCCATGGCTTTATATCACCTTAATTACGTTAAGGAAGGTTAACTAACTTAAATATGTTAAACTAATGATTTGAAGATTTTCGATATCGATTGCTAAATGTGTAAATACAAGAAAATCGACTATATACCTAAATATAAGATTACGAAACTCTTCTACCTGCATTGTCGTTATGCCGCCATGGCTTTATATCACCTTCATTACGTTAAAGAAGGTTAATTAACTTAAATATGTTAAACTAATGATTTGAAGCATTTCGATATCGATAGCTAAATATGTGTATACAAGAAAATCGACTTTATACATAAATATAAGACTACGGAATTCTTCCAAATGTATTGTCGTTATAACGCCATGGCTTTATGCCAACTTCCGTTCGCTAAAGAAGGTTTATTAACTTAAATATGTTAAAGTAATGATTTGAAGTATTTCGATATCGATTGCTAAATGTGTATATACAAGAAAATCGACTTTATACCTAAATATAAGATAACTGAATTCTTCTAAATGCACTGCCGTTATGCCGTTAAGGCTTTATGTAGACTTCAGTGCGTTAAAGAAGGTTTATTAACTTAAATATGTTAAACAAATGATTTGAAGCATTTCGGTATCGATTGCTAAATGTGTATATACAAGAAAATCGGCTTTATAATGAAATATAATATAACGGAATTATTCTACATGCACTACCCTTATGCCGCCATAGCTTTATGCCAAATTCAGTTCGTTAAAGAAGGTTTTTTAACTTAAATATGTTAAACTAATGAGGCGAAGCATCTTGATATCGATTGCTAAATATGTATATACAAAAAAATCGACTTTATACCTAAATATAAGTTTACGGAATTCTTCCAAATGCACTGCCGTTATACCGTTATGGCTTTATGTAAACTTCAGTAAGATAAAGAAGGTTAGTTAACTGAAATATGTTAAACTAATGATTTGAAGCATTTCGATATCGATTGCTAAATGTGTATATACAACAAAATCGACTTTATACCTAAATATAAGATAACGGAATTCTTCTAAATGCACTGCCGTTATGCCGCCATGGCTTTATGTCAACTTCAATACGTTAAAGAAGGTTAATTAACTTAAATATGTTATACTAATGATTTGAAGCATTTCGATATCGATTGCTAAATGTGTATATACAAGAAAGTCGAATTTATACTTAAACATAAGATTACGGAATTCTTCCAAATGTACGGTCGTTATGCCGCCATAGCTTTATATCAATTTCAATACGTTAAAGAAGGCTAATTAACTTAAATATGTTAAACTAATGATTTGAAGAATTTCGATATCGATTGCTAAATGTGTATGTACAACAAAATCGACTTTATACCTAAATATAAGATTACGGAATTCTTCCAAATGTACGGTCGTTATGCCGCCATGGCTTTATGTCAACTTTAATACGTTAAAGAAGGTTAATTAACTTAAATATGTTAAACTAATGATTTGAAGCATTTCGGTATCGATTGCTAAATGTGTATATACAAGAAAGTCGACTTTATACCTTAGTATAAGCTAACGGAGTTCTTCTAAAGAAGCTTTATTAACTTAAATATGTTAAACTAATGATTTAAAGCATTTCGATATCGATTGCTAAATGAGTATTTACAAGAAAATCGACTTTATACCTAAATATAAGATTACAGAATTCTTCCAAGTGCACTGCCGTTATACCGTTATGGCTTTATGTATACTTCAGTAAGATAAAGAAGGTTAATTAACTTAAATATATTAAACTAATGACTTGAAGCATTTCGTTATCGATTGCTAAATATGTAAATACAAGAAAATCGACTTTATACCTAAATATAAAATTACGGAATTCTTGTAAATGCACTGCCGTTATGCCGCCATGGCTTTATATTAACTTCAATACGTTAAAGAAGGTTAATTAACTTAAATATGTTAAACTAATGATTTGAAGCATTTCGCTATCGATTGCTATATGTATATATACAAGAAAATCGACTTTATACCTAAATATAAGATAACGGAATTCTTTACCTGCACTGTCGTTATGCCGTTAAGGCTTTATGTAGACTTCAGTAAGATAGAGAGGGTTAATTAACTTAAATATGTTAAACTAATGATTTGAAGCATTTCGACATCGATTGCTAAATGTGTACATACAAGCAAATTGACTTTATACCTAAATATAAGAATACGGAATTCTTCTAAATGCACTGCAGTTATACCGTTAAGGCTTTATGTAAATTTCAGTACGTTAAAGAAGGTTAATTTACTTAAATATGCTAAACTAATGATTTGAAGCATTTCGAGATCGATTGCTAAATGTGTATGTACAAGAAAATCGATTTTATACCTAAGTAAAAGATTACATAATTCACCCAAATATATTCTGCCCTTATGCCGTTATGGCTTTATGTAAACTTCAGTAAGATAAAAAAGGTTAATTAACTTTAATATGTTAAACTAATGATTTGAAGCATTTCGATATCGATTGCTAAATCTGTATATACAAGAAAATCGACTTTATCCTTAATTACACTGCAGTTATACCGTTAAGACTTTACATAAATTTCAGTACGTTAAAGAAGTTTAATTTACTTAAATATGCTAAACTAATGATTTGAAGCATTTCGATATCGATTGCTAAATGTGTATGTACAAGAAAATCGATTTTATACCTAAGTAAAAGATTACAGAATTCACCCAAATATATACTGCAGTTATGCCGTTATGGCTTTATGTAAACTTCAGTAAGATAAAAAGGTTAATTAACTTAAATATGTAAAACTAATGATTTGAAGCATTTCGATATCGATTGCCAAATGTGTATATACAAGAAAATCGACTTTATACCTAAATATAAGATAACGGAATTCTTCTAAATGCACTGTCGTTATGCCGCCATGGCTTTGTATCACCTTCAATACGTTAAAGAAGGTTTACTAACTTAAATATGTTACACTAATAATTTGAAGCATTTCGATATCGATTGCTAAATGTGTATATACAAGAAAATCGAATTCATAGCTAAGATTACGTAGTTCTTCTTAATGCACTGCCGTTATGCCGCTAAGGCTTTTGTAGACTTCAGTAAGATAAAGAGCGTTAATTAACTTAAATACGAGGGCCGTCTGATAAATAACCGACCTCAACGTAAAGCTAGCGGTACCTCTGAAAAAAGTTTCTACTTCAAAGTGTGCATATCATAATTTCTACTCGCCAAAATTTCGGAAATTTATCTTGCGCAATTATCTGTTGACAGTCGTTTTTGTGAGTCTATTTCGGTGATTTCCCCAAAATGGAAAAGATTGAATATCGAGCTGTAATTAAATTTTTATTTTTGAATGGCAATACGCTTTCACAAATCAAAGATGAGTTGGACTCTGTGTACGGTGATTCTGCACCATCGTTTATCACCATCAAATTTTGGGCAGATGAATTTAAACGTGGTCGCAGGAGCTTGGAAGATGATGAACGTCCTGGGCGTCCAAAAGCTGTAACCACTAACGATAACATCGCTAAAGTTCATCAATTGGTATTAGACGACCACCGGATTAAAGTTAAGGAAATAGCTGAGATTATGAAGATGTCAAAAGAACGTGTTTGTCACATATTAAACCAAGATTTGGGCATGAGAAAGCTGTCCGCGCGTTGGGTGCCGCGGTTGCTTACGCTAGACCACAAACGTGCGCGCATGAACATTTCCAGCGCACTGTTGGCTCAGTTTAGAGGCAATACGACCAAGTTTTGGCGCCGATTGATAACTGTAGACGAAACTTGGATTCATCATTATACGCTCGAAACAAAAATCCAATCTAAGCAGTGGATTGAAAAGGGGGAACCGGCCCTAAAAAAACCTAAAGCTGTGTATTCGGCGGGGAAAGTCATAGCGAGTGTTTTTTGGGACAGCCATGGAATTATATTTATTGGCTATCTTGAAAAAGGAAAAACTATAACAGGAGCATACTACGCATCATTATTGGACAAGCTAAAGGAAGAAATTTCGAAAAATCATCCACATTTGCAAAAAAAGAAAGTCTTGTTCCACCAAGACAACGCACCATCTCACACCTCAACAGTCGCCATGACGAAAGTCCACGAATTGCGGTTCGAACTGCTTGACCATCCACCTTATTCACCGGATCTAGAACCAAGCGACTTTTTTTGTTTCCTCAAATTAAAACTGCGCTCGGCGGCCAGAGATTTTCGTCAAATGAGAAGGCAATCTCTTTCGTGAACTCGTATTTTGCAGACAAAGACGCCAAGTACTATTTGGAAGGGTTGCAGAGATGGGAGCATCGCTGGAAGAAGTGTGTGGAGTTACAAGGAGACTATGTAGAAAAATAAAAAAAACATTGTGAAAAAGTCGCGTGCATGATGGTTACGTCGGTTATTTATCAGACAGCCCTCGTTTGTTAAACTAATGATTTGAAGCATTTCGATATCGATTGCTAAATGTGTATGTACAACAAAATCGACTTTATACCTAAATATAAGATTACGGAATTCTTCCAAATGCACTGCCGTTACGGCTTTATATCAACTTTAATACGTTAAAGAAGGTTAATTAACTTAAATATGTTAAACTAATGATTTGAAGCATTTCGATATCGATTGCAAAATGTGTATATACAAGAAAATCGATTTTATACCTAAATATAAGATTACGGAATTCTTCCAAATGCACTGCCGTTATGGCTTTATATCAACTTCAATACGTTAAAGAAGGTTAATTAACTTAAATATGTAAAACTAATGATTTGAAGCATTTCGTTATCGATTACTAAATGTGTATATACAAGAAAACCGACTTTATACCTAAATATAAGACTACGGACTTCTTCTAAATGCACTGCCGTTATGCCGGCATGGCTTTATATCAACTTCAACAGCTTGGAAGATGATGAACGTCCTGGGCGTCCAAAAGCTGTAACCACTAACGATAACATCGCTAAAGTTCATCAATTGGTATTAGACGACCGCCGGATTAAAGTTAAGGAAATAGCTGAGATTATGAAGATGACAAAAGAACGAGTTTGTCACATATTAAACCAAGAAGAAAGCTATGTATGTAAAACTAATGATTTGAAGCATTTCGTTATCGATTACTAAATGTGTTTATACAAGAAAACCGACTTTATACCTAAATATAAGACTACGGACTTCTTCTAAATGCACTGCCGTTATGCCGGCATGGCTTTATATCAACTTCAATAGCTTGGAAGATGATGAACGTCCTGGGCGTCCAAAAGCTGTAACCACTAACGATAACATCGCTAAAGTTCATCAATTGGTATTAGACGACCGCCGGATTAAAGTTAAGGAAATAGCTGAGATTATGAAGATGTCAAAAGAACGAGTTTGTCACATATTAAACCAAGATTTGGGCATGAGAAAGCTATGTATGAAAAACTAATGATTTGAAGCATTTCGTTATCGATTACTAAATGTGTATATACAAGAAAACCGACTTTATACCTAAATATAAGACTACGGACTTCTTCTAAATGCACTGCCGTTATGCCGGCATGGCTTTATATCAACTTCAATACGTTAAAGAAGGTTAATTAACTTAAGTATGTTAAACTAATGATTTGAAGCATTTCGATATCGATTGCTAAATGTGTATGTACAACAAAATCGTCTTTATACCTAAGTATGTCAACTTCAGTTCGCTAAAGGAGGTTTATTAACTTAAATATGTTAAACCAGTTATCTGAAGCATTTCGATATCGATTGCGAAATATATATATACAAGAAAATCGACTTTATACCTAAATATAAGATTACGGAATTCTTCCACATGTACTGCCGTTATGCCGCCATGGCTTTATATCGCCTTCAATACGTTAAAAAAGGTTAATTATTTTAAATATGTTAAACTTATGGTTTGAAGCATTTCGATATCGACTGCTTAATGCATATATACCAGAAAATCGACTTTATACCTAAATATGAGACTACGGAATTCTTCCAAATGTACTGTCGTTATGTCGCCATGGCTATATGCCAACTTCAGATCGTTAAAGAAGGTTAATTAACTTAAATATGTTAAACTAATGATTTGAAGATTTTCGATATCGATTGCTAAATGTGTAAATATAAGAAAATCGACTATATACCTAAATATAAGATTACGAAATTCTTCTACATGCACTGTCGTTATGCAGCCATGGCTTTATATCACCTTCATTACGTTAAAGAAGGTTATTTAACTTAAATATGTTAAACTAATGATTTGAAGCATTTCGATATCGATTGCTAAATGTGTATGTACAACAAAATCATCTTTATACCTAAGTATGTCAACTTCAGTTCGCTAAAGGATTTTTATTAACTTAAATATGTTAAACCAGTTATCTGAAGCATTTCGATATCGATTGCGAAATATATATATACAAGAAAATCGACTTTATACCTAAATATAAGATTACGGAATTCTTCCACATGTCCTGCCGTTATGCCGCCATGGCTTTATATCGCCTTCAATACGTTAAAAAAGGTTAATTATTTTAAATATGTTAAACTTATGGTTTGAAGCATTTCGATATCGACTGCTTAATGCATATATACCAGAAAATCGACTTTATACCTAAATATGAGACTACGGAATTCTTCCAAATGTACTGTCGTTATGTCGCCATGGCTATATGCCAACTTCAGATCGTTAAAGAAGGTTTATTAACATAAATATGTTAAACTTATGAGATGAAGCATTTCGATATCGATTGCTAAATGTGTAAATAAAAGAAAATCGACTTTATACCTAAATATAAGATTACGTAATTCTTCTAAATGCTTTGCGTTATGCCGTTAAGGCGTTTGTGGACTTCAGTAAGATAAAGAGGGTTAATTAACTTAAATATGTTAAACTAATGATTTGAAGCATTTCGATATCGCTTGCTAAATGTGTACATACAAGAAAATCAAATTTATACCTAAATATAAGATAACGGAATTCTTCTAAATGCACTGCCGTTATGCCGTTAAGGCTTTACGTAGACTTCAGTAAGACAGAGAGGGTTAATTAACTTGAATATGTTAAACTAATGATTTGAAGCATTTCGATATCGATTGCTAAATATGTAAATACAAGAAAATCGACTTTATACCTAAATATAAGATAACGGAATTCTTCTAAATGCACTGTCGTTATGCCGTTAAGGCTTTATGTAGACTTCAGTAAGATAGAGAGGGTTAATTAACTTAAATATGTTAAACTAATAATTGGAAGCATTTCAAAATCGATTGCTAAATAAATATAAATTTCGGTACGTTATAGAAGTTTAATTTACTTAAATATGCTAAACTAATGATTTGAAGCATTTCGATGTCGATTGCTTAAGGTGTATATACAAGAAAATCGATTTTATACCCAAATATAAGACTACGGAATTCTTCCAAATGTACTAACGTTATGCCGCCATGGCTTTATATCACCTTCAATACGTTAAAGAAGGTTAATTACTTTAAATATGTTAAACTGATGGTTTGAAGCATTTCGATATCGATTGCTTAATGTGTAAATAAAAGAAAATCGACTTTATACCTAAAAATAAAATTATAACTTTACGGAATTATTCTAAATGCACTGGCGTTATACCGTTAAGGCTTTATGTAGACTTCAGTAAGCTAAAAAGCGTTTATTATCTTAATATGTTAAACTAATGATTTGAAGCATTTCGATGTCGATTGCTGAATTTGTATATACAAGAAAATCGACTTTATACCTAAATATAAGACTACGGAATTCTTCCAAATGTATTAACGTTATGCCGCCATGGCTTTATATCAACTTCAATACGTTAAAGAAGCTTAATTAACTTAAATATGTTAAACTAATGATTTGAAGCATTTCGATATCGCTTGCTAAATGTGTACATACAAGAAAATCAAATTTATACCTAAATATAAGATAACGGAATTCTTCTAAATGCACTGCCGTTATGCCGTTAAGGCTTTATGTAGACTTCAGTAAGACAGAGAGGGTTAATTAACTTGAATATGTTAAACTAATGATTTGAAGCATTTCGATATCGATTGCTAAATATGTAAATACAAGAAAATCGACTTTATACCTAAATATAAGATAACGGAATTCTTCTAAATGCACTGTCGTTATGCCGTTAAGGCTTTATGTAGACTTCAGTAAGATAGAGAGGGTTAATTAACTTAAATATGTTAAACTAATAACTGGAAGCATTTCAAAATCGATTGCTAAATAAAAATAAATTTCGGTACGTTAAAGAAGTTTAATTTACTTAAATATGCTAAACTAATGATTTGAAGCATTTCGATGTCGATTGCTTAAGGTGTATGTACAAGAAAATCGATTTTATACCCAAATATAAGACTACGGAATTCTTCCAAATGTACTAACGTTATGCCGCCATGGCTTTATATCACCTTCAATACGTTAAAGAAGGTTAATTACTTTAAATATGTTAAACTGATGGTTTGAAGCATTTCGATATCGATTGCTTAATGTGTAAATAAAAGAAAATCGACTTTATACCTAAAAATAAAATTATA
The DNA here is from genome assembly GCA_027475135.1 of Bactrocera correcta. Lineage (NCBI taxonomy): Eukaryota > Metazoa > Arthropoda > Insecta > Diptera > Tephritidae > Bactrocera > Bactrocera correcta. Next base: position 314 of record JAPZAG010000980.1, on the reverse strand, counting down.
ACTTTACGGAATTATTCTAAATGCACTGGCGTTATACCGTTAAGGCTTTATGTAGACTTCAGTAAGCTAAAAAGCGTTTATTATCTTAATATGTTAAACTAATGATTTGAAGCATTTCGATGTCGATTGCTGAATTTGTATATACAAGAAAATCGACTTTATACCTAAATATAAGACTACGGAATTCTTCCAAATGTACTAACGTTATGCCGCCATGGCTTTATATCAACTTCAATACGTTAAAGAAGCTTAATTAACTTAAATATGTTAAACTAATGATTTGAAGCATTTCGATATCGCTTGCTAAATGTGTA
>JAPZAG010000979.1:0-13482 GCA_027475135.1 Bactrocera correcta | reverse complement strand
TAACGCATTTCGATATCGATTGCAAAATGAGTATATACAAGGAAATCGACTTTATACCTAAATATAAGATAACGGAGTTCTTCTAAATGCAGTGCAGTTATACCGTTAAGGCTTTATGTGGACTTCAGTGCGTTAAAGAAGGTTTATTAACTTAAATATGTTAAACCAGTTATGTGAAGCATTTCGATATCGATTGCGAAATATATATATATACAAGAAAATCGACTTTATACCTAAATATAAGATTAGGGAATTTTTCCAAATGTACTGTCGTTAAGCCGCCATGGCTTTGTAACAACTTCAATACGTTAAAGAAGGTTAATTATTTTAAATATGTTAAACTTATGGTTTGAAGCATTTCGATATCGACTGCTTAATGCATATATACCAGAAAATCGACTTTATACCTAAATATGAGACTACGGAATTCTTCCAAATGTACTGTCGTTATGTTGCCATGGCTATATGCCAACTTCAGATCGTTAAAGAAGGTTTAATAACTTAAATATGTTAAACTTAAGAGATGAAGCATTTCGATATCGATTGCTAAATGTGTATATACAACAAAATCGACTTTTTACCTTAATAGAAGATTACGGAATTCATCCAAATGCACTGCCGTTATACCGTTATGGCTCTATGTAAACTTCAGTAAGATAAAGAAGGTTAATTTACTTAAATATGTAAAACTAATGATTTGAAGCATTTCGTTATCGATTACTAAATGTGTATATACAAGAAAACTGATTTATACCTAAATATAAGACTACGGACTTCTTCTAAATGCACTGCCGTTATGCCGGCATGGCTTTATATCAACTTCAATACGTTAAAGAAGGTTAATTAACTTAAGTATGTTAAACTAATGATTTGAAGCATTTCGATATCGCTTGCTAAATGTGTACATACAAGAAAATCAAATTTATACCTAAATATAAGATAACGGAATTCTTCTAAATGCACTGCCGTTATACCGCCATGGCTTTATATCACCTTCATTACGTTAAAGAAGGTTAATTATTTTAAATATGTTAAACTAATTATTTGAGGAATTTCGATATCGATTGCTAAATGTGTATGTACAAGAAAATCGATTTTATATCTAAATGTAAGATTACGTAATTCTTCCACATGCACTGCCGTTATGCCGCCGTGGCTTTATGTTAACTTCAGTGCGTTAAAGAAGCTTTATTAACTTAAATATATCAAACTAATGATTTGAAGCATTTCGATATCGGATGCTAAATTTGTATATACAGCAAAATCGACTTTATACTTACATATAAGATTAAGGAATTCTTCTAAATGCACTGCAGTTATACCGTTAAGGCTTTATGTGAACTTCAGTAAGATAAAGAAGGTTAATTAACCAAAATATGCTAAACCAGTTATTTGAAGCATTTCGGTATCGATTGCTAAATGCGTATATACAACAAAATCGAATTTATACCTAAATATAAGATTACGGAATTCTTCTAAATGCACTGTCGTTATGCCGTTAAGGCTTTATGTAGACTTCAGTAAGACAGAGAGGGTTAATTAACTTGAATATGTTAAACTAATGATTTGAAGCATTTCGATATCGATAGCTAAATATGTAAATACAAGAAAATTGACTTTATACCTAAATATAAGAATACGGAATTCTTCTGAATGCACTGCAGTTAAACAGTTAAGGCTTTTTGTTAACTTCAGTGCGTTAAAGAAGCTTTATTGACTTTAATATATTAAACTAATGATTTGAAGCATTTCGATATCGATTGCTAAATGAGTATATACACGAAAATCGACTTTATACCTAAATATAAGATTACGTAATTCCTCTAAATGCACTGCCGTTATGCCGTTAAGGCTTTTGTAGACTTCAGCAAAATAAAGATGTTTAATTAATTTAAATATAGTAAACTAATGATTTGAAGCATTACGATATCGATTGCTAAATGTGTATATACAAGAAAATCGAATTTATACTTAAATATAAGATTACGGAATTCTTCTACATGCACTGCCGTTATGCCGCCATGGCTTTATGTTAACTTCAGTGCGTTAAAGAAGCTTTATTAACTTAAATATATTAAACTAATGATTTGAAGCATTCCGATATCGATTGCTAAATGAGTATATACAATAAAACCGACTTTATACCTAAATATAAGATTACGGAATTCTTCTACATGCACTGCAGTTATACCGTTAAGGCTTTATGAAGACTTCAGTGCGTTTAAGAAGGTATATTAACTTAAATATGTTAAACTAATGATTTGAAGCATGTCGATACAAGAAAATCGACTTTATACCTGAATATAAAATTACGGAATTCTTCTAAATGCACTGCCGTTATACCGCCATGGCTTTATATCACCTTCATTACGTTAAAGAAGGTTAATTATTTTAAATATGTTAAACTAATGATTTGAAGAATTTCGATATCGATTGCTAAATGTGTATGTACAAGAAAATCGATTTTATATCTTAATATAAGATTACGTAATTCTTCTAAAAGCACTGCCGTTATGCCGTTAAGGCTTTTGTAGACTTCAGTAAAATAAAGATGTTTAATTAACTCAAATAGAGTAAACTAATGATTTGAAGCATTTCGATATCGATTGCTAAATGTGTATATACAACAGAATCGACTTTGCACTTAAATATAAGATTACGGAATTCTTCTACATGCACTGCCGTTATGCCGCCGTGGCTTTATGTTAACTTCAGTGCGTTAAAGAAGCTTTATTAACTTAAATATATCAAACTAATGATTTGAAGCATTTCGATATCGGATGCTAAATTTGCATATACAGCAAAATCGACTTTATACTTACATATAAGATTAAGGAATTCTTCTAAATGCACTGCAGTTATACCGTTAAGGCTTTATGTGAACTTCAGTAAGATAAAGAAGGTTAATTAACCAAAATGTGCTAAACCAGTTATTTGAAGCATTTCGGTATCGATTGCAAAATGCGTATATACAACAAAATCGAATTTATACCTAAATATAAGATTATGGAATTCTTCTAAATGCACTGTCGTTAGGCCGCCATGACTTTATATCATCTTCATTACGTTAAAGAAGGTTAATTATTTTAAATATGTTAAACTAATGATTTGAAGAATTTCGATATCGATTGCAAAATGCGTATATACAACAAATTCGGCTTTATATCTAAATATAAGATTACGGAATTCTTCGAAATACACTGCCGTTATGCCGTTATGGCTTTATATAAATTTCAGTACGTTAAAGAAGTTTAATTTACTTAAATATGCAAAACTAATGATTTAAAGCATTTCGATATCGAGTGCTTAAGGTGTATGTACAAGAAAATCGATTTTATACCCAAATATAAGACTACGGAATTCTTCCAAATGTACTAACGTTATGCCGCCATGGCTTTATATCACCTTCAATACGTTAAAGACGGTTAACTACTTTAAATATGTTAAACTAATGGTTTGAAGCATTTCGATATCGATTGCTTAATGTGTAAATAAAAGAAAATCGACTTTATATCTAAAAATAAAATTATAACTTTACGGAATTATTCTAAATGCATTGGCGTTATACCGTTAAGGCTTTATGTAGACTGCAGTAAGCTAAAAAGCGTTTATTATCTTAATATGTTAAACTAATGATTTAAAGCATTTCGATATCGATAGCTAAATGCGTATATACAAGAAAATCGTCTTTATACCTAAATATGAGATTACGGAATTCTTCTACATGCACTGCCGTTATGCCGCCATGGCTATATGCCAACTTCAGGTCGTTAAAGACGGTTTATTAACTTAAATATGTTAAACTTATGAGATGAAGCATTTCGATATCGATTGCATAATGCGTATATACATCAAAAACGGCTTTTTACCTTAATATAATATTACGGAATTCATCCAAATACACTGCCGTCATACCGTTATGGCTTTATGTAAACTTCAGTAATATAAAGAAGGTTAATTAACTTAAATATGTAAAACTAATGATTTGAAGCATTTCGTTATTGATTGCTAAATGTGTATATACAAGAAAACCGACTTTATACCTAAATATGAGACTACGGACTTCTTCTAAATGCACTGCCGTTATGCCGCCATGGCTTTATATCAACTTCAATACGTTAAAGAAGGTTAATTAACTTAAATATGTTAAACTAATGATTTGAAACATTTCGATATCGCTTGCTAAATGTGTACATACAAGAAAATCAAATTTATACCTATATGTAAGATTACGGAATTCATCCAAATGCACTGCCGTTATACCGTTATGGCTTTATGTAAACTTCAGTAAGATAAAGAAGGTTAATTAACCTAAATATGCTAAACCAGTTATTTGAAGCATTTCGATTTCGATTGCTAAATGCGTATATACAACAAAATCGAATTTATACCTAAATAGAGGTTTACGGAATTCTTCTAAATGCACTGTCGTTAGGCCGCCATGGCTTTTTATCACCTTCATTACGTTAAAGAAGGTTCGTTATTTTAAATATGTTAAACTAGTAATTTGAAGAATTTCGATATCGATTGCTAAATGTGTAAATACAAGAAAATCGACTATATACCTAAATATAAAATTATAACATTACGGAATTCTTCTAAATGCACTGCCGTTATACCGTTAAGGCTTTATGTAGACTTCAGTAAGCTAAAAAATATTTATTAACTTAATAAGTTAAACTAATGATTTGAAGCACTTCGATATCGATTGCTTAATGCATATATACAAGAAAATCGACTTTATACCTAAATATAAGCTAAGGGAATTCTTCTACATGCACTGCCGTTATGCCGTCATGGCTATATGCAAACTTCAGATCGTTAAAGAAGGTTTATTAACTTAAATATGTTAAACTAATCAGTAAAACCATCTCGATATCTATTGCTAAATGTGTATATTCAACAAAATCGACTTTATTCCTAGATATAAGATTACGGAATTCTTCCAAATGCACTGCCGTTATACCGTTATGGCTTTATGTAAACTTCAGTAAGAAAAAGAAGGATAGTTAACTTAAATATGTTAAACTAATGATTTGAAGCATTTCGATATCGATTGCTAAATGTGTATATATTTACTTTCTACCTAAATATAAGATTACGGAATTCTTCCAAATGCACTGCCGTTATGGCTTTATGTAAACTTCAGTAAGATAAAGAAGGTTAATTAACTTAAATATGCTAAACTAGTTATTTGAAGCATTTCGATGTCGATTGCAAAATGTGTATATACAAGAAAATCGTGTTTATACCTAAATATAAGATTACGGAATTCTTCCACATGTTCTGTCGTTATGGCTTTATATCAACTTCAATACGTTAAAGAAGGTTAGTTAACTTAAATATGTTAAACTAATGATTTGAAGCATTTCGATATCGCTTGCTAAATGTGTATTTAAAAGAAAATCGAATTTATACCTAAACATAAGATTTCGGAATTCTTCCAAATGTACTGTCGTTATGGCTTTATATCAACTTCAATACGTTAAGGAAGGTTAGTTATTTTAAATATGTTAAACTTATGGTTTGAAGCATTTCGATATCGACTGCTAAATGTGTAAATATAAGAAAATCGACTTTATACCTAAATAAAAGCTTACGGAATTCACCCAAATATAATGCCATTATGCCGTTATGGCTTTATGTAAACTTCAGTAAGATAAAGAAGGTTAATTAACCTAAATATGCTAAACCAATTATTTGAAGCATTTCGATATCGATTGCTAAATGCGTATATACAACAAAATCGAATTTATACGTAAATATAAGATTAGGGAATTCTTCCAAATGTACTGTCGTTAAGTCGCCATGGCTTTGTATCAACATCAATACGTTAAAGAAGGTTAGTTATTTTAAATATGTTTAACTTATGGTTTGGAGCATTTCGATATCGACTGCTAAATGTGTAAATACAAGAAAATCGACTTTATAACTAAATATAAAATTATAACATTACGGAATTCTTCTAAATGCACTGCCGTTATACCGTTAAGGCTTTATGTAAGACTTCAGTGCGTTAAAGAAGGTTTATTAACTTAAATATGTTAAACTAATGAGTTGAACCATCTCGATATCTATTACTAAATGTGTATTTACAACAAAATCGACTTTATTCCTGGATATAAGATTACGGAATTCTTCCAAATGCACTGCCGTTATACCGTTATGGCTTATGTAAACTTCAGTAAGAAAAAGAAGGATAATTAACTTAAATATGTTAAACTAATGATTTGAAGCATATCGATATCGATTGCAAAATGTGTATATACAAGAAAATCGACTTTATACCTAACTATAAGATTACGGAATTCTTCCACATGTACTGTCGTTATGGCTTTATATCAACTTCAATACGTTAAAGAAGGTTAATTAACTTAAATATGTTAAACTAATGATATGAAGCGTTTCGATATCGCTTGCTACACGAGTATATACAAGAAAATCGAATTTATACCTAAACATAAGATTACGGAATTCTTCCAAATGTACTGTCGTTATGGCTTTATATCAACTTCAATACGTTAAAGAAGGTTAATTAACTTAAATATGTTAAACTAATGATTTGAAGCATATCGATATCGCTTGCTACACGAGTATATACAAGAAAGTCGAATTTATACCTAAATATAAGATAACGGAGTTCTTCTAAATGCAGTGCAGTTATGCCGTTAAGGCTTTATGTAGACTTCAGTGCGACAAAGAAGGTTATTAACTTAAATATGTTAAACTAATGATTTGAAGCATTTCGATATCGATTGCTAAATGTGTATATACAAGAAAATCGACTTTATACCTAAATATAAGATTAGGGAATCCTTCCAAATAGACTGTCGTTAAGCCGCCATGGCTTTGTATCAACTTCAATACGTTAAAGAAGGTTAGTTATTTTAAACATGTTAAACTTATGGTTTGAAGCATTTCGATATCGACTGCTAAATGTGTAAATATAAGAAAATCGACTTTATACCTAAATATAAAATTATAACATCACGGAATTCTTCTAAATGCACTGCCGTTATACCGTTAAGGCTTTATGTAGACTTCAGTAAGCTAAAAAGCGTTTATTATCTTAATATGTTAAACTATCTCGATATCGATTGCTAAATGTGTATATACAAGAAAATCGACTTTATACCTAAATATAAGATTAGGGAATCCTTCCAAATGTACTGTCGTTAAGCCGCCATGGCTTTGTATTAACTTCAATACGTTAAAGAAGGTTAGTTATTTTAAATATGTTAAACTTATGGTTTGAAGCATTTCGATATCGACTGCTAAATGTGTAAATATAAGAAAATCGACTTTATACCTAAATATAAAATTATAACATCACGGAATTCTTCTAAATGCACTGCCGTTATACCGTTAAGGCTTTATGTAGACTTCAGTAATCTAAAAAATGTTTATTAACTTAGTATGTTAAACTAATGATTTGAAGCATTTCGATATCGATTGCTAAATGCGTATATACAAGAAAATCGAATTTATACCTAAACATAAGATTACGGAATTCTTCCAAATGTACTGTCGTTATGCCGCCATGGCTTTATATCAACTTCAATACGTTAAAGAAGGTTAATTAATTTAAATATGTTAAACTAACGATTTGAAGCATTTCGATATCGCTTGCTAAATGTGTACATACAAGAAAATCAAATTTATAACTAAATATAAGATAACGGAATTCTTCTAAATGCACTGCCGTTATGCCGTTAAGGCTTTATGTTAACTTCAGTTCGTTAAAAAAGGTTTATTAACTTAAATATGTTAAACTAATGTTATGAAGCATTTCGATATCGCTTGCTAAATGTGTATATAAAAGAAAATGGAATTTATACCTAAACATAAAATTACGGAATTCTTCCAAATGTACTGTCGTTATGCCGCCATGGCTTTATATCAACTTCAATACGTTAAAGAAGGTTAATTAACCTAAATATGTTAAACTAATGATTTTAAGCATTTCGATATCGATTGCTAAATGCGTATATACAACAAAATCGACTTTATACCTCAATATAAGATTACGGAATTCTTCCACATGTACTGCCGTTATGCCGCCATGGCTTTATATCGCCTTCAATACGTTAAAGAAGGTAAATTATTTTAAATATGTTAATTTAATGGTTTGAAGCATTTCGATATCGATTGCTAAATGTGTAAATAAAAGAAAATCGACTTTATACCTAAAAATAAAATTATAACTTTACGGAATTCTTCTAAATGCACTGGCGTTATACCGTTAAGGCTTTATGTAGACTTCAGTAAGCTAAAAAGCGTTTATTATCTTAATATGTTAAACTATCTCGATATCGATTGCTAAATGTGTATATACAAGAAAATCGACTTTATACCTAAATATAAGATTAGGGAATCCTTCCAAATGTACTGTCGTTAAGCCGCCATGGCTTTGTATTAACTTCAATACGTTAAAGAAGGTTAGTTATTTTAAATATGTTAAACTTATGGTTTGAAGCATTTCGATATCGACTGCTAAATGTGTAAATATAAGAAAATCGACTTTATACCTAAATATAAAATTATAACATCACGGAATTCTTCTAAATGCACTGCCGTTATACCGTTAAGGCTTTATGTAGACTTCAGTAATCTAAAAAATGTTTATTAACTTAGTATGTTAAACTAATGATTTGAAGCATTTCGATATCGATTGCTAAATGCGTATATACAAGAAAATCGAATTTATACCTAAACATAAGATTACGGAATTCTTCCAAATGTACTGTCGTTATGCCGCCATGGCTTTATATCAACTTCAATACGTTAAAGAAGGTTAATTAATTTAAATATGTTAAACTAACGATTTGAAGCATTTCGATATCGCTTGCTAAATGTGTACATACAAGAAAATCAAATTTATAACTAAATATAAGATAACGGAATTCTTCTAAATGCACTGCCGTTATGCCGTTAAGGCTTTATGTTAACTTCAGTTCGTTAAAAAAGGTTTATTAACTTAAATATGTTAAACTAATGTTATGAAGCATTTCGATATCGCTTGCTAAATGTGTATATAAAAGAAAATGGAATTTATACCTAAACATAAGATTACGGAATTCTTCCAAATGTACTGTCGTTATGCCGCCATGGCTTTATATCAACTTCAATACGTTAAAGAAGGTTAATTAACCTAAATATGTTAAACTAATGATTTTAAGCATTTCGATATCGATTGCTAAATGCGTATATACAACAAAATCGACTTTATACCTCAATATAAGATTACGGAATTCTTCCACATGTACTGCCGTTATGCCGCCATGGCTTTATATCGCCTTCAATACGTTAAAGAAGGTAAATTATTTTAAATATGTTAATTTAATGGTTTGAAGCATTTCGATATCGATTGCTAAATGTGTAAATAAAAGAAAATCGACTTTATACCTAAAAATAAAATTATAACTTTACGGAATTCTTCTAAATGCACTGGCGTTATACCGTTAAGGCTTTATGTAGACTTCAGTAAGCTAAAAAGCGTTTATTATCTTAATATGTTAAACTAATGATTTGAAGCATTTCGATATCGATAGCTAAATGTGTATATACAAGAAAATCGATTTTATACCTAAATATGAGATTACGGAATTCTTCTACAAGCACTGCCGTTATGCCGCCATGGCTATATGCCAACTTCAGATCGTTAAAGAAGGGTTATTAACTTAAATATGTTAAACTAATGAGATGAAGCATTTCGATATCGATTGCTAAAATCGACTTTTTACCTTAATATAAGATTACGGAATTCATCCAAATGCACTGCCGTTATACCGTTATGGCTTTGTGTAAACTTCAGTAAGATAACGAAGGTTAATTAACTTAAATATGCTAAACTAATGATTTGAAGCATTTCGTTATCGATTGCTAAATGTGTATATACAAGAAAACCGACCTTATACTTAAATATAAGACTACGGACTTCTTCTAAATGCACTGCCGTTATGCCGCCATGGCTTTATATCAACTTCAATACGTTAAAGAAGGTTAATTAACTTAAATATGTTAAACTACTGATTTGAAGCATTTCGATATCGCTTGCTAAATGTGTACATACCAGAAAATCAAATTTATACCTAAATATAAGATAACGGAATTCTTCTAAATGCATCGCCGTTATGCCGTTAAGGCTTTATGTAGACTTCAGTAAGACAGAGAGGGTTAATTAACTTGAATATGTTAAACTAATGATTTGAAGCATTTCGATATCGATTGCTAAATATGTAAATACAAGAAAATCGACTTTATACCTAAATATAAGAATACGGAATTCTTCTAAGTGCACTGCAGTTATACCGTTAAGGCTTTATGAAGACGTCAGTGCGTTAAAGAAGGTTTATTAACTTAAATATGTTAAAATAATGATTTGAAGCATTTCGATATAGATTGCTAAATGTATATATACAAGAAAATCGACTTTATACCTAAATAAAAGATTACGGAATTCTTCTACATGCACTGCCGTTATGCCGCCATGGCTTTATGCTAACTTCAGTGCGTTAAAGAAGCTTTATTACCTTAAATATATTAAACTAATGATTTGAAGCATTTCGATATCGATTGCTAAATGAGTATATACAACAAAATCGACTTTATACCTAAATATAAGATTACGGAATTCTTCTAAATGCACTGCAGTCATACCGTTAAGGCTTTATGAAGACTTCTGTGCGTTAAAGAAGGTTTATTAACATAAATATGTTACATAATGATTTGAAGCATGTCGATATCGATTGCTGTATGCGTATATACAAGAAAATCGACTTTATACCTAAATATAAGATAACGTAGTTCTTCTAAATGCACTGCCGCTATGCTGTTATGGCTTTATATAAATTTCAGTACGTTAAAGAAGGTTAGTTTACTCAAATATGTTAAACTAATGATTTGAGCATTTCGATATCGATTGCTAAATGTGTATGTACAAGAAAATCGATTTTATACCTAAATAAAAGCTTACGGAATTCACCCAAATCTTTTGCCGTTATGCCGTTATGGCTTTATGTAAACTTCAGTAAGATAAAGAAGGTTAATTAACCTTAATATGCTAAACCAGTTATTTGAAGCATTTCGATTTCGATTGCTAAATGCGTATATACAACAAAATCGAATTTATACCTAAATAGAAAATTACGGAATTCTTCTAAATGCACTGTCGTTAGGCCGCCATGGCTTTATATCACCTTCATTACGTTAAATAAGGTTAATTATTTTAAATATGTTAAACTAATGATTTGAAGAATTTCGATATCGATTGCTGTATGCGTATATACAAGAAAATCGACTTTATACCTAAATATAAGATTACGGAATTCTTCGAAATACACTGCCGTTATGCCGTTATGGCCTTATATAAATTTCAGTACGTTAAAGAAGGTTAATTTACTTAAATATGCTAAACTAATGATTTGAAGCATTTCGATATTGATTGCTAAATGTGTATGTACAAGAAAATCGATTTTATACGTAAATAAAAGATTACGGAATTCTCCCAAATATACTGCCGACATGCCGTTATGGCTTTATGTACACTTCAGTAAGATAAAGAAGGTTAATTAACCTAAATATGCTAAACCAGTTATATGAAGCATTTCGATATTGCTTAATGCCTATATACAACAAAATCGAACTTATACCTAAATATAAGATTACGGCATTTTTCTAAATGCACTGCCGTTATACCGTTAAGGCTTTATGTAGACTTCAGTGCGTTAAAGAAGGTTTATTAACTTAAATATGTTAAACTAATGAGTTGAACCATCTCGATATCTATTGCTAAATGTTTATTTACAACAAAATCGACTTTATTCCTGGATATAAGATTACGGAATTCTTCCAAATGCACTGCCGTTATACCGTTATGGCTTTATGTAAACTTCAGTAAGAAAAAGAAGGATAATTAACTTAAATATGTTAAACTAATGATTTGAAGCATATCGATATCGATTGCAAAATGTGTATATACAAGAAAATCGACTTTATACCTAACTATAAGATTACGGAATTCTTCCACATGTACTGTCGTTATGGCTTTATATCAACTTCAATACGTTAAAGAAGGTTAATTAACTTAAATATGTTAAACTAATGATATGAAGCGTTTCGATATCGCTTGCTACACGAGTATATACAAGAAAGTCGAATTTATACCTAAATATAAGATAACGGAGTTCTTCTAAATGCAGTGCAGTTATATCGTTAAGGCTTTATGTAGACTTCAGTGCGACAAAGAAGGTTTATTAACTTAAATATGTTAAACTAATGATTTGAAGCATTTCGATATCGATTGCTAAATGTGTATATACAAGAAAATCGACTTTATACATAAATATAAGATTAGGGAATCCTTCCAAATGTACTGTCGTTAAGCCGCCATGGCTTTGTATCAACTTCATTACGTTAAAGAAGGATAGTTATTTTAAATATGTTAAACTTATGGTTTGAAGCATTTCGATATAGACTGCTAAATGTGTAAATATAAGAAAATCGACTTTATACCTAAATATAAAATTATAACATCACGGAATTCTTCTAAATGCACTGCCGTTATACCGTTAAGGCTTTATGTAGACTTCAGTAATCTAAAAAATGTTTATTAACTTAGTATGTTAAACTAATGATTTGAAGCATTTCGATATCGATTGCTAAATGCGTATATACAAGAAAATCGAATTTATACCTAAACATAAGATTACGGAATTCTTCCAAATGTACTGTCGTTATGCCGCCATGGCTTTATATCAACTTCAATACGTTAAAGAAAGTTAATTAATTTAAATATGTTAAACTAACGATTTGAAGCATTTCGATATCGCTTGCTAAATGTGTACATACAAGAAAATCAAATTTATACCTAAATATAAGATAACAGAATTCTTCTAAATGCACTGCTGTTATGCCGTTAAGGCTTTATGTTGACTTCAGTTCGTTAAAAAAGGTTTATTAACTTAAATATGTTAAACTAATGTTATGAAGCATTTCGATATCGCTTGCTAAATGTGTATATAAAAGAAAATGGAATTTATACCTAAACGTAAGATTACGGAATTCTTCCAAATGTACTGTCGTTATGCCGCCATGGCTTTATATCAACTTCAATACGTTAAAGAAGGTTAATTAACCTAAATATGTTAAACTAATGATTTTAAGCATTTCGATATCGATTGCTAAATGCGTATATACAACAAAATCGACTTTATACCTCAATATAAGATTACGGAATTCTTCCACATGTACTGCCGTTATGCCGCCATGGCTTTATATCGCCTTCAATACGTTAAAGAAGGTAAATTATTTTAAATATGTTAATTTAATGGTTTGAAGGATTTCGATTATTATCTTAATATGTAAGCATTTCGATATCGATAGCTAAATGTGTATATACAAGAAAATCGATTTTATACCTAAATATGAGATTACGGAATTCTTCTACATGCACTGCCGTTATGCCGCCATGGCTATATGCCA
>JAPZAG010000978.1:0-44144 GCA_027475135.1 Bactrocera correcta | reverse complement strand
TTTTTGTTAAAACCTTAACTTAAAACTTGGAAGAAGAGGAAAAAACTGAAAATTGGATTTTTGCCAGACATTTTTATAAAAAATGAAAATTTCAGTGAAAATTTCGCGACATATTTTTTGAAATAGTAGTAATCAAAAAAAAAATCTGTCATCCAAATCTTTAAGAATTGTACTCAAGCACTTGTGTTAAATTGCATGAAGACCGTTTGAGAAGTTCTCGAGAAATCGTGCTAACCGACTACAAAAAAACAATTTCGAGAAAAACGCGTTTAAAGACGGCGCACTTAGGCTAGATAGCCTCGAGCGCACAAGTTCTCAAAGCTGTATCTCGGAAGCTATTAAACGGATCGACTTAAAAATCGATTTTTTTAAACCCTTAAGGGGTGTAAGGGGATATTCTACTCTAGAAATCAAATTTTGGGCAGTTTCTTGAATTCTATGTAAAAAAAAAAAACCAAAAATATTTCTACCATCCATTTTTTTTGGTGGTTTTATTGATATCTTAAGAATACAGAAAAAAAATTTTGCAAAAAAATATTAAAAATTAAAATAATTAGAGGGGGGAGAGACAGGTATAAAAAAAATGGTGACATTGATCCTAACTCTCCTGGTGGTCTGAAAAAAAAAATCAAAAGAAATTCTTAATCAGTAAGGATGCTGCTGTTATAGTCCGGGAACACGAAAAAAAAAATTTTGAAAAATGGCGACTGCCTGAAAATAAAAATAATTTTTTACGCTTTTTTTTTTGAAATTCCTGAATTTTTTTTAAATATTAAAAACAAAAATTTTGACACGGTGCTAGTAGGAACGATAAAGGATTATATAAAGAAGGTTCACACAAAATTTCAAGTAAATCGGTTGTATAGAACTTGAGATAGTGCCGGTACCGTGTGGAAAAAAGTAGTTTCGAGAAAAACGCGTTTAAAGTTTAGGAGAGAATCCTAATGAACACAGACGCCACCTCACAAAATCGGCTGTATCTCCGAAAATAAGTCGAATTTTGAAATATTCTTCCAAGGTCATATTAAACTTTAAATATATGAAAAAAAAAAAAATTTTCAAAATTCTAGAGTAGAATACCTTCTTAAAGTTTCACACTAGCGCTTTGAAGTGCCTGAGGTCTCTTCTTATTTCTCGAATAACTCAAAAACTAATTATCGGATCAACATGAAATTTTTAGGGAATGTTTCTAAGATATTACACTCAACGAAAATGCAAAAAAAATAATAATTTTTTGAAAGCTCTAACTACTCCTAACCCCTTAAACGAATCGACTGAAAAATCGATTTTTTTAAAACCCTTAAACAAAATAGACCATATTTTTCCGTATATAAAAATGTTTTTTTTGGCAGTCAAAGCAAGTTTTGCGCAATATAAATATGGGTTGAGCTGGTGAAAAAGTACTTCATGGGTATTTTTGAAACAACAAATATTTATACAAAAAAAAGTAGTATTTTTAATATTACATACATATATGAAAATTGCGTTCCTTTAAAATTTTCTGTTCTTTTGTTTATATTTTTACTCACATAAATAAGTATTTAACACAAATAATTAACTCGTTTGAAACTTATTCTTCCTTCTCCTAAGTTTTGAGATATGTTTATCTACAAAAGTATTGTTTTATTTTTGAAATATATATTTGATACTTTTATAAAAACTTATGTACGCATATATTTATGACAAATTATTATAGCAACATAACCTCAAATAAATTTATAAGCGTTGATGAAGCGAAGATTTGCGCGTGAAAATTTTGGAGAGGGGATAATAACGTTCTTTTTTCATAAAAAATTAATTCAGTTTGCTTTACAAAAATACTTTTGCTGCAGCATCGCGCGCTACACTCAATAAAAGTGAGAGTAAGAGCAAGACATAAAAGATAAGTGCGTAGAAAGCTGGCTGCTGCTTTGTCCCCACGCCAGCAGCGATTTGCTTAAACTGCAAAGTGTTTTAATTATTTATGTTTATATGTTACTTATTTTCATAGCATTCCCACTGCATTTTTGTTTATGTAATTATCTTGCATTTACTTGTTCGTTTGTTGCTTCATCAGTTTTATTATGATTGTTGTTGTTTTGCTTTCGTATATAGTTTTAAATATTTTCTATACTGTCGCCATATTTTTGTGTTAGATTTATTATATTAACAGTTAAAAAAAAAAATACAAAAACAAAAATTAAAAAAAAGAAAACGAAAAATGATTGTATACTGACGTGTATCCCCTCTTCAAAATTCTGTATATTTTCAGACGAGCAAATCGTATTGTAAGTCTGCGCGCCTAAATCTATGCAAACAATATATAACAAATAGTCTAAAGTCACACGCACGCACACACACAGAAAACGCTCGCTCGTATATGTGGTAATTCTTGTTGTTGTTGATGGTGGTGGTGGTGTTGATGGTGCTTTTTGTACGTGTTAGTGCATTTTAACCCCCTGAAAAAATAAAACTAAAGCGGAGGCAAACCACATTCACCCAAGTTTCGAACCGAGAATCCATACCAGCGCTCCGAAAACTCTCTGCCATGGGTGCAAATGTATCGCAGCTGGAGCGTGAGATCGGCTCCGACCTCTTTCCGGCCAACGAGCATTACTTTGGTTTGGTAAATTTCGGCAATACTTGCTATAGCAACTCTGTGCTGCAGGCGCTCTACTTCTGCAAGCCTTTCCGCGAGAAGGTGCTTGAATACAAGGCGAAGAATAAGCGCCCCAAAGAGACGCTACTCTCTTGCTTAGCCGATCTATTCTATAACATTGCCACGCAGAAGAAAAAAGTCGGCTCGATCGCACCGAAGAAGTTCATTGCACGCCTGCGCAAAGAGAAGGAGGAATTCGACAATTACATGCAACAGGATGCACACGAGTTTCTTAATTTTCTAATCAATCATATTAACGAGATCATTTTGGCCGAGCGGCATGCCAGCAAGAATGGTGCCAATTTTAATGGCAGCGGCAATGTTGGCGGCGCCACCTCCACTGCCAGCAAATCGTCCTCGTCTACCAGCACATCGACAACTGCCTCGAATTCAACGTCCAACGGCACCTGCACCAATTCATCCGGCTCGCTAAACGGTGTCGGCGTCGGCATTGGTATCGGCGATAGCGCCTCGACGCCAACGCAATCGAATGCGGCCAACACCGAACCCACGTGGGTGCATGAAATCTTTCAAGGCATACTAACGTCGGAGACACGTTGCCTCAATTGCGAGACCGTTAGTAGCAAAGATGAGAATTTCTTTGATCTACAAGTCGACGTGGATCAGAATACCTCGATTACGCATTGCTTGCGTTGCTTTAGCAACACCGAAACCCTGTGTTCGGACAACAAATTCAAGTGCGACAACTGCTGCAGCTATCAGGAGGCACAAAAGCGTATGCGTGTCAAAAAGCTACCAATGATATTGGCGTTGCATTTGAAGCGCTTCAAGTATATGGAACAATTTAATCGCCACATTAAGGTCTCACATCGCGTCGTGTTCCCACTGGAGCTGCGTCTGTTCAACACCTCGGACGATGCCGTCAATCCGGATCGTTTGTACGATCTTATGGCCGTGGTTATACACTGTGGATCGGGTCCGAATCGCGGCCATTACATTAGTATTGTGAAAAGTCACGGGCTCTGGCTGCTGTTCGACGATGATATGGTCGATAAAATTGAGGCTTCAACTATCGAGGATTTCTACGGTTTGACGTCGGATATACAAAAGTCCTCGGAGACGGGTTATATATTGTTCTATCAATCACGCGACTGTGCGTCATCGTAGAGCGCCCGAACGTACGTTCAAATTATGCAAGATGCTATGTATTTATGGAAACATTTGTGAAAGTAGCTACTCATGAATTTATAGATTACAACAATTATTGTTTAGCCTAAGGCTTTTGAAATCAATGTAGCTTTCAGTAACCCCTGAGAAGCGAAGATGTATGTATTGTAGTTTTAGGTTATGCTTAACTGTTAAGTTGATTTATTGCATTGAGGTCTTTTACAAAATGTAGCAAGTTGCTGCACAGCTTTTATTGTAGCATACCTTTAGGATGTGTTGTGCGTAACATCGTAATTTTTTGGTCTCAGTCGTTTGTATAATTTTTATAAATAAATAATAATAATTTTAAAATAATAAAATGGGTGTCATCGTGCATGCGGTACACTTTTTAAACAAAACTGTGTGTTATACATCTTAAAGGTATGCAACATCATTTTTGCTGTTTAGTAGATTGTCTGCGGAGCTTTCGGTTTGAGCTTTGTGGCATGCAGGGCTGTTACATTTTGTTACGATTAAAATACATTCGCATTTTCTCTTCAAATATTTAGTTAAATTTATACCTTTATCATGGCAATATTCGTTATGGCAGTTAAATAGTGAAATTCTGAGAGCGAGCGTGTTTCAATAAAATTCTATATATTTAAATATTTATTACAAAAAATGTACTCTAATAGTTTTTATTGCAATTAATTATTTGCTGTTATCGATTATTGTATAATTATGGAACAAGAATTGTAATCGTTTTCGATTAATCATGTTTAGTTAGTTCTTATTATAATTCAATAGTATGCTTTTAACTAAAAATTTAGTTTATTTCAAATAAAATATATACACATACATACATATGTTACAGAATCTGCATATACATAGGCTACATACAAATATTATTGTCAATCATGTTTTATTTAAGTGAACAAAAATTATAAAAATAATATTTTAGTTTAGTTTCAAAGCTATGCTAGTAGTTGCATATGGCTCTATTGCTAAATGTTATACATACACACATAAATATTAAATAAAAGATGTTGAAAACGGTCAAATAATGTTTTCCTTCCAAAATTAATGGTAATGAAATGTCAAAGAAAGTTGTTGTTGTAATGGTGACTTATTTCATGCAAACGTTTTGTTCCTGTTTGTTTCCAAAATATCATTAATTATTGAACGCTGAAATATATGTTTTTTTTGGATTTTGAGCGACAACTTTGCATTTTTTTTTGCTGTTCATGGGATCAGAGTCCCATATTTTTGAACACTGATTCTTATGTAAAATTTAACGAGGAATCGAATGGAAAGGTCAATTTTGAAAAATAGTTGGGGGAAAAGCCCAAAAAACCGGTTTTTTGGAAAAAAATGTTTTTTTTTATTCTGAATTTTTTTTTTGGATTTTGAAAATATTTTTATCAGAAAGCTGAGATTTTTTTCTATAAAATTGGATAATCTAAAAATTTTTTTCACTCAATTTTGAGGTTGTTAAAAAATAAAAGAAAAAGTCATTTTTTTGTTCGATCTCAATTTGAAGTGCGCGCCAAAAAACAACGGAGCAACTTTGACCACTAAAAAGTTAACAGATATTCTTCTTTTGGTCTATATTATGATATTCGAAAGTTTGGTCAAAATCGGAGAACCACGGGTACAAAACCATGTCGGCAATTGATGGAATGGCCCATATATAAGTGGTCAGCGTGACGAGTTGAGTTCAGTTAGCCGCGGCCATGCGTCCGTCTGTCGAACTTGTAGCTCAATTTTTCTGATACTTTACTCTCCAAGAAGCTGCTTATTTATAGAAACCGGCGATGTCGGACCGCTCTTGGATATATGTATGTAGCTTACATACAAACTGATCGATCAGAATCAAGTTCTTGTATGGAACACTGTTTTATTTAACAAAATATCTTTAAAAATTTGCCTGTTGTTTAAAATAACGGTACAATCTCCGAACAAATTGTTCAGTTCGGACCAGTATACTATATACATATGTATGTATGTATGTAATTTTTTTTTCTGAAGAGGATTGTAGCTTCGGTGTTGAATTTAACGTTTTTTATTGTTTTATTTTTTATTTAGTTTGATTTTATTTTTATTTTTATATATTTTTTTAAATTTAATTTCATGTCTTTTTTTTAATTTAATTTCATGTTTTTTATTTTTTTTTTTTAATTTTAAATTTTTGTATTCTTTTCTCATATGTTTATTTTATGTTTTCCTTTATATTTTTTATTTTATTCCATTTTTTATTATTTATTTTTTTTAATTTTATATTTGTTTAATTATTTTACTTAATTTCTTCTTTATTTTTTATTTTATTTTATTCTTAATTTTTCATTATTTTTTGTTTCTTAGAGCATTTTTTCGTTGTTTTTCAGTTTCTTTGTGCTTTTTATTTTTCTGTTTTTTTATTTTTATTTTTGTTTTTTTATTTTTATTTTTGTTTTTTTATTTTTAAGTATTTATTTAATGATTTTTTTTATTTTTTTTACTTGATTTTCCTTTTTTTTATTTTATTAACTTTTTATTATTTTTTATTTCTTAAAGGTTTTTTCGTTTTTGTTAGTATTCTTGTGTTTTTTATTTCGTATCTTTTTATTGTTTTTTTTATTGTTTCTGGTATTTTTTCCTTTTTTTATTTTAGTTTTTATTTATATTTTTTTTACTGTTTTGGGTTTTTTGTTTTTTGTTTTATTTATATTTTACCTTTTTAGTGTTGTGCGTTTTTTGTTTTTATTATTTTTTTTTTTCTTAATTTTTTGTTTTGTTTTTTTAAATTTTTTAACTTTTTTGTGGTTTTTACTTTTTATATTTGTGTTTTTTTTTTATTTATTTTTTTTTTTAATATTTTTTTTTTATTTTTTTTTTTATAAATATTTTTTTTATATATATTTCTTTTTGTCACATTAGTTATGACAACAATCCTGCTTACTCACTTAACTTAGAACGATAAATTGTTGTTATTTGTTGATTGCACAATAATTTGTAAATATCTTTTGTTTTGTATGAAATACCCGCGGCAATGACAGCAAATATTTGCCTATCCGCTTCGATATGTGCTTAATCGCTTTCAATTAAGTATTGGCACA
The DNA here is from genome assembly GCA_027475135.1 of Bactrocera correcta. Lineage (NCBI taxonomy): Eukaryota > Metazoa > Arthropoda > Insecta > Diptera > Tephritidae > Bactrocera > Bactrocera correcta. The sequence goes on along the minus strand of JAPZAG010000978.1, from coordinate 37,304 downwards.
TACTAAATGGTGTACATACATATATACACATGCGTATGTATATAAGTCAATATACATATACATATAACCAAACATATTAATTTTACCCACAATAATTGCTGTTCAATAATTTTGTTTACCTTTTACCTTTATTATTTGTTTACTTTTGTTGTTGTTGTGTTGCCACTCGCTTTGGCAATTGACTGCAGCTATTTTTAATTTTAATTTGTTACAATTGCATTTTTGTAAATTGATACAGTTATTCGAATTGACTCTGTTTCTATATCTACATATACTATACATACATATATATATATATATATATACATATATATACATACATACATACGATCAAGCATGCATATGCGCATACAATCAAATATACATAAGTGTTTATTTTTCATGCGCCATAGGTAGCTCAGCGGGCAATTGTGCCAACGATCGGAAATCAATTGTCTCGTTTATTGAGTTTCATTGGATGACACAATATTTTTCTATTAAGTGCTCGTTTATAGTTGATGCAATAAGTCCTACTGCACTAAATAGTTAGATAAATGTTTTTGTGCTAAATAAAATTACATATAGCTATTGGCACAGCGGTAGGTATTATGGCGTACTGCAAAGCTTGTATTTTCTTAAAATTCATCTATGTACATATCGAGATAAAAATTTGTGTTTACATACATACATAAGTAATTTTGTAAATTTTTTTGACTTTTGAGTAGTAAATAATCTCAAGGGCTAATAATACCAGTTGATCAAATTTGACCCGGACTGACAAAACTACATTTTTAAGTGTTTTAAAACAAATCGTTATGATAGTCTTAAAAATATTCGTTTTTATTGTCTTAGATTTGTGGAATGCTGAGAAAAAGAGAGTTTTTGACGGATATATCAAAAGAATCGAGAAAATTTAGGTTAAATAGAGCGTGTTAAATCGGTGGCTATTTAGTAGCCGATCTCCAGTAGGGCCTCCGAAAAAGGGTGTCTGGTAGTGAGAATGATTTCTTAGTTTAAAACCATCTAAAATCCAAAAACACATAAATACTTATTATTTTATAGCTTAATACAAGTAATGGTCGAATGACTAGTGCAAAATTTGATTTTTGAACATTTTTGATTTTGGCGGTTTCCCAAAAAAGACTTTTCGCTCAAAAAACTTAAATCATAGTCAAAAATCGCATTTCTTGGATCATTATCTCATAAACATATCTGAAACTCATGTGCAAATTTCAAATTGAGTGGACCCGCCGTTTCAGAAAATTGTTCTTAACCGACTCCGAAAACGCTTTTGAAGTTTCGAACTTACTTTTGAATGCCCTTGGATCCATGTTTCCATATAGGGATCCCATCACCTCGCTGGCATCCAGCAGTATATTGGAAGTTATCAATATGCTGGAGCTAGTTGGGTCGCAGTACAACCCTCATCAATTAATCCAATCTTTTGAATGCAGGGAAACGCCCTTACAAATACCCTAATAACTCCGAAATAATTTACGCGATCTACTTTGAATTTTCGGCGGATATTCTGAGGTATTTGTAAACACATTCGAAATATGTAAAAATGAAATGTTAATATTTTGTACTGAGTGTTTCAAGACATAGAAGCCTGTTTCGAAAATACTCTATATTTTTTAAGAAATCGAACGTTAAACAGACAATTTTCGTTGTATGAAGTTTTTCTCTTTCAAAGAGACAACATTAATATGACAAATCAATACAAATATGACCTTCAAATAGCTCATGAACAATTTTGCATACATAGCTTTTTGCTTTGATGTGAAAAGTTTGTAATTTAGTCTGTATCTTGACAGCGTGTCCTTTGAAGAGACTCGTACTTGCAACAAATGTGACTTGACAATGAAAAAGCTGCCACATAAACTGCATACAAAAAATATATATACATGGTTGGTACATACATATTTGCTTATGTATAACAAAAATAAAGTCTGCAGCTTCTCTTATATAATATATTTGTAAACCAAGTATGTGTACCCGTATGTTAGACCCCACACATTCTACAAACGTCTCCAAGCATAATCTCTGCGGTTGCTCATAACAGCCAGCTCAAAGCCACTACAAAATTCAATAATCCTTTGTTAACTAAAAACAAAAAGAAACTGAAAACAATGGCTACTAAGCGCGTTAACTAAAAACAAAAAGAAACTGAAAACAATGGCTTCTAAGTGCGTCTCCTCGATTTTCGTGTTCAGAGTTCGAGGCTATGATGCTTTGGTAAAATTTCTTACACACTTTAGCACACACACTTCCTTATTGAGTGTAAGTGTCAGCTAATGTGAACTCGTCCAAAATGCCTGCTCATCACACAATCCCGATCGATCGGCGAAGTGAAAGTGTCACCACAAGTTCCTGCTAACTTTCCGCTACATTTTCCTCCTTACACGATACGGTATGTTTTTGCTATTGTTGCTGTTATTTATTAAATAGCTGTAAATAATGGTAGGCCAATGATAAATGCGTTCAAATGCGGAATACTTTCCAAAACTTAACACCCAAGTAATCTGTCTTGTTGCAGCGTCTATGGCGGCTCGCCCCCGGTTGCGCCTTGCTTAGTAACGGTCGTGTGTGCGGTTGGCGTGTCTGACCGCCATTTATACCGGTATTTCACACAGATTCGCCTTAGTGGTAAGCTTGCAGCTAAAGGCGGGCGCGCTAAAATGGCACGCCTGTGGGCAGACTCCCGGCCGTTGTGCGCATGCGTGTACGCATCTAGCGCTGCCAATGCCAATAAATAACAGCAATTTGCCGAAATTGCTGCAAAACATGTTTGACTAGTGTAATTGCCTGTCTGTCTTTGGTGTTACCGTTGCTGTTGCCATTTTATTTATTAGCTTGCATTGCCTATTTGCATTGCTATCGGACGCACAATTTGCTACCTCATTGCATTGCCTCCTGCCACAAACAAGAAATAAAGAAAAAAAAAAAAACAAACAAACAAAATAACGGTAACGCGCTTAAAAACTTGCGTGCAGCGTGTGGCAGTTGCCATTTTGCATATCACTAAACATTTTCCTGTATCGCCGTTAAATTGATCTGGTTTTGGCGCTTAAGATTTTCAAGTTGATTGCTTTCAGTTGTGAAATGCAATTAATAGAAGCTGCGCTTGCAACAATTTCATATGTTATTTGATATTCAACACGGCAGCTTTGTAGTGTCAACTCGTATGATGGAACTTGTTACTCACGTTTAATTGAGTTGGTGGAAATATTTGGGTTTATGACGATGGTTTGCTCCATTTCAATCTATAAATACTGAAATTTAATATTTTCTTGAATTTTTTTTCTGTGTTGTCTTGGAGGATTAGAGATTAGTGAGGAAAATACCCAAGATATCAAGATAGTATCGATTAAATCAGTTTCGGTGAGTGGCGTATCGAACAGACAAGTGGTATAAACTGGTATGATCAAATATATAAAAAAAAACAAGCGGTTATACCACTTTAATGCAACATCCACAGATTGGCGTATCGAACAGACAACTGGTATAAACTGGTATAATCAAATATATAAAATAACAAGCGGTTATACCACTTTAAATAATATCCACAGATTGGCGAATCGAACAGACAACTGGTATAAACTGGTATAATCGAATATATAAAATAACAAGCGGTTATATCACTTTAAAGCAATATCCACGGATTGGCGTATCGAACAGACAACTGGAAAAACTGGTATAATTAAATATATAAAATAACAAGCGGTTATACCACTTTAATGCAACATCCATAATAGCGTTGGTCAAAGAATAAATAATATTTTTTTTTTCGCTTTGTGCTCAAACAGGGAAATTCTTAGACAACTTTAAGAAAGTCTTTTCAAGTATGAACTCTGAACTCAGGAAGGCCATCCGCCTTACAGTTTTCTGTTATTTTCTTATTATCAAGTGATAAAATTCAAACTCGCAGAGATTAAGGTGGGTCAGGCAATTTCAGTTAAAACGTTTTTGTTGTTTCGACGATTAACTTTTTTGACAAGAGATCAGAGCTCAGAGCTCAAACATAAGGTGTAGAGAAATGATTATGTTGACTATTGAAACCTGTTTAGTGTCTAAACCTGATTCTACTGTTTTCTTGATCCTTTTTTCCTATATCATATATCGTTTAACTTCTAAGGACCGCCAATAATGTTTACCAAAATGTTTCGTTAAAAAGCGAAGAAGAGAATGCCTGTTCATCGTATGTATGTAGCCCTCATAACAATGCGGTTTTGTATAAAGAATTTTTAATGGAACTTCCGAACTATTTTTCGATTTAATTGGTCAATAGAGTTGCTATTTTTGTTATAACAGAAAAAAGGGGAGGTGACTATCAAGTGCCAGAGATAAATATTGTTCGTACCGATTAGAAAGGCTCTATTGTCGTGGATAAGAGAATTTTTAAAGTTCCTGCGACTTTTCTAAAGTCGTTGAGATGGTTTAGAACCTGCATTTTTTATGAAAAGACATTATGTTTTCATATGTGAGTAAACCAAAGTGTTCTCTGCTAATGCTTACCAGAGATAATTATTGTTCGGCCTTTTAACTGTCAACAATCTCTTTCTGAGTTTTTGTTTTTTTTAGATCTCGTTGATCACGAGACTCACACGCTTACACCTTGTTGATAAGAGAAAACTGCTTGCAGACATTTTGTCCTGAATTTTCAGAATTCTTAAAATATTTTAGTTTGAGTCAAATATTCGGTGGATTCTCGTAGAAATTATAGCAAGTTTTGAGTTGAAGGTCCCAATGATTTTCGAATAAAATTTACATGAACAATTTTGATCCCATTCGAACACGGAGATTAATTAGGAAGGGTGGTTGGGTAAGACATAGATCGAACAGAGTCTGGTTGTTCCAATAACTAGAGTCATGTTGATTGCTTTAAGGGGTTAGGGGTAGTTAAAATTTTCATAAAATTATTTTTTTTTTTGCATTTTCGTTAAGTGTAATATCTTAAAAATATTCGCTGAAAATTTCATATTTATCCGATAATTAGTTTTTGAGTTATTCGAGAAATAAGAAAGAGAGCTCAGGCACTTCAAAGCGCTAGTGTGAAACTTTAAACGCGTTTTTCTCAAAACTATGTTTTTTGAATCGGTGACAACTGTAACTCGAAAACCGCTCAGTAGATTTTAATGAAATTTATACACATTTTAGAGTACATAATAAACTCGGGCCTGATCGAACGATTTTTTTTCAAAAATTTCGATTTCTTAAGACCAATTAACTCTTGATTTCTTCGCAAAAATTTAGAAAAAAATTTCCTGAGGCCGCATTTTGTTAATTTTGAAGAAAAAATTAAATCCTTCAATCAGGCCCGGGATTATCTATTTCTAAAACAATTTTTTTTTTGTTTGATTTTTTTTTGGATGAATCTCCAAGGACTTATGCTTGTAACCGCAAGTAGGGTCAACACAAACAACAATAACTTTGGAAGTTTATTTTTTTTTGTTTTGAAATTTTCGTAACTTCAAGTCAACACATCCTATAATAATGCCATATTACTACTTTTGTAAAATACCATGATTTAGTAGCAAAAAAAAAAAATACTGAAAACTCTAATTTTTTCATGCCTCTGACTACCCCTACCCGAGCTTGAAGCTATTTAGATTACTCACAATGCAAACGTATACAAACACATTTCATACAAAAACACATACCAATACGTACGCACATATATATGATATCATATGTATATGAAGTATTAATTAAATACTTATGTCTGTGCCACGCACATCCGCATGCGCACAACGTCTAATTGAAGTGTCAGGAAGAAGTATATTTTAAATTCCATGATTACGCCGTTAACTGTTTGCGTAACAGAGGCTGGGTACTTAAAAAGTTGTTGTTGTGTTTGATATAAAGCAATTTTTGTTGTTGCCGATTATGGTGTTTCGCTGTTAAAATATGCGTAAGCATGAAATATGTAATGATTATATCGCCATCGCGCACTTATCAATCGCTTGTAAAAGGAAATCTCTTCGCGCCAATGCACATTGTCCATTGCGATTTGTTGCTAGACAACTTTTCAATTCCGCGAAACTTTAAAAAGCTTCGTGGACAGTTTATTTTATATGTTAATTCATATGCGAAACTTTTGGGTATTTATTTATGAAGCAGCTCGACTTGGTATTACTTAAAAATTAAATAGAGAAAAAATTGAAATATTTCGAAGCGAGAAGGGTTTTTAAGATTTTTGTAGTTGTTTCTAATCTTTTGGCCTAAGCAAATAGCGATCTTGCAGCTCAAAATTTTATCTCTTTAAAAAATTTTTTTTTTTTCAAAAATTGTTTTTTTTTTTTCAAAAATTGTTTGTTTTTTTTTTCAAAAATTGTTTTTTTTTTCAAAAATTGTTTTTTTTTTTTCAAAAATTGTTTTTTTTTTTTCAATTTTTTTTTTTTCAATAATTGTTTTTTTTTTTTTTCAAAAATAGTTTGTTTTTTTTTCAAAAATAGTTTTTTTTTTCAAAAATAGTTTTTTTTTTTCAAAAATAGTTTTTTTTGTTTTTAAAAATAGTTTTTTTTTTTTTAATTTTATACTGTATAGCCCTTACAATCGTACATGTAAGTAAGTATTGGAATTAGGTGCCAACGACTTTATTGAACAATTCCCTCTTCAAATCACACTTGTTTCCTTGTCTCATATAAACTCTCAACGTTTGCTGCATGTACATGTGTACACTTGTGCATTGTGAGTGGAGTGTGACTTTAAAGAATTTTTTCAAGCATTTCACAGGCATTTCCATATAAACAAATCCATAGACACATAATAAAAGGGAGTTCCGCTCAGCGCGTGTTTTATACGCCCTGTTTACACTTTGAAAAACGAACCCTCAAGTATCTCACAAATGAACTTCGTGCAACATGTGTAATGTGATTTTAAATGTGTTGTTAGTGTTTCAACCGCAAATGTATCATTTTCTCAAAGTAAAGTGTTTTTGACAGCTGTTGGGGGTTGTGTAATGAGAACCCCCAACTAATTAGAAAACCAAATTGAAATAAATATTTTTCCCCTTTCACATTTTATTCTCACAGGCATCACGGTATGTGAATTTGCTTGTTATTGCGTTCATCTGCAAATGGAAAAATCTTTTGTAAGCGATTCGTAAAATATAGTAAATATTTTTCTCCGTTAAAAGTTAAGTAATTAGTCCAAATAAAATATAAAATTTATATTTTCGTGTTCTATATTGAAAATTTGTTTATGTCAATTTATTGAAAATATTTTCAAAAAACTGACTTTTAATATAAAATTTTCAAAAAAAAAAAAATACGAAATTAATTTGACTAGAAATATGCACATAAAAAACCAATAATCTATATTAAAATCTTTTGTTGTTTATATAATATTTTTTTCCAAATCAATTTTTCTGAGATTTTCGAAAAATAAAACAAATTTTCGAAGTTAATTTTACTTGAAATGCATCAAAAACCAAATATAAATATTAACATTCTTTATTGTTTATAATGTGGGGGAAAAAATTGAAAAAAAAAAAAATCAGCAAATTCAAAATACAAATTCTTCATAATGAATCCTAAAAACAAAAAAAAAACAAAAAAATTAAAACAAATTATCATACAACATATTACCAAAATCTTGAAGTTTTGGTTGAAAAAAAATATAAAAAAATTTCGAAAACAAATTTTCAAATATATTTTTTCTAAAACATTGCCACAATACTTCAAGTATCAAACCTTTAAACTAAAATTGTTTTTTTTTTTTTAATAAATGTTGGGTTTTTTGAAAAATTAAATTAAAAACAATTAATTCATTTAAATTTCTAAATTCAATATTGTCAATAGTCAAAAAAATTTTATTTTTCAAAAAAAATGTATTTAAAAAAAAATTTTTTTTTTTGAAAAATATTTTTAAATTTTTAAAAATTTTCTTTTTCAAAAAAAAAAAAAAATAATTTTATTTTTCAAAAAAAAAAAAAATTTTTTTCAAAAAAAAAATTATTTAAAAAAATGTATTTTTCAAAAAAAAATTTAAAAAATATTTTTTTAAAAAAAAGTTTTCAAAAACATTTTTGCTAAAAACATACAGCAATATTTCAAGAATCAAACATCTCAATTAAAAATTTTCAAAGAATTACATTTTCAAAATCGAATTTCCAAAACTTGAGTGTTGTTGTTCAAAACTTAGTAATAATTTCGAAAGCACTGCATCCTAAAATCAGGTTATTTTAAAATGTATTCCTTTATTGGTAACTCCTTCAGCTATTCATTGCAGCATATTTTTAGGCGAATTGATTGAAGTGCGTTGCATTATTCTGAATTTACGATGAATTTCAAAATCTTGCCACACGAAGTCTCAACGTATAAACGAATATAATGTAATTACAAGAAACCACACACAAACATATACAAGCAATCCAAAATAACTCTCCCACAAGAGTGTACACTCATCTGCGCTCGCACACGGTCGGCTGAACCCGACTAATGATGCCCCACAAGTGATTGCTTGAGGTTATGTTTGCTTTGACGCTTAGGTTCCACATGCAGCGTAATAATTTGTTGCTGCCACAGAGCTATACCATACATATTCTGCCGATGATGAGAGTGTAGTATTCTTCTATTTTTATAATATTTGCTGCCAGTCGCTTGTGTGTGTGTGTGTATTTTCGTTGTTGTTTTGCATTGAGTCGTCGCACTGCTGCTCTTGCGCTCGGTTACCTCCCACTGGCGGCTGCGGCGAGTACAAAGTGCAAGATTCGCAAAATGTATCCGTTTCTATATATGTATGTATGTATGTGTGCACATATGTATTTCAAGGCATTTAGTGCGTACTTAGTGCGATGCCAAAGACCACCACCTTGACGCACCACACCTTAGCGCTGCGGCTATGGGTCCATCGGGTGTTCCGTGGCGCCCGCACATCATCCCAAGTGTCAATGTCTTCAAAGGCCTCCTACTACAGCCAACTCTTTTACACTTTTCCAAAGCAGTTAATGCATTTCGCCACAATCGTCTTTGGCCAAAGTTTATAGAAGACCATCTCAAGGCGCTCGCATAAAATTTTCTTCGTAAGCACTATCGACGAAGCTCCCTCCCGCAATGCCTTCCATAATATAATCGTGCTTCCTTTTTGTTTATATTTTTCCATTTATTTTTGTATGTACATAGGTTCGTATGTGTGTACTTGCGAGCATCGTGTGCCTTAGCGCTTATCGTTAATTGAGTTTCTAGAAATTCGCTGCGTTTGCTCTTGCCACATGGGATGGCGCCACTTGCCACGTACTAAAATTTGTATGCACTCGGCTATGGCGAAAATTTGAAATAATAAAAATAATAAATGGAAATTATCTGCTGCAAGCAGGAGGTCGTGTTGCAAGCTAATGTAGTAAATAAAGTACAATAAAACGGCATGGCGTGAGTCATAGAACTTAACGAGCAATAACTAATGACCTCTTTGGAGTAGCTGCCTCGATGCTGCTATCAATTAAGAGTAAAACAATTATTTTTCATGGATCAGGCCTTAGCTAACTCAATCCTGAAGAAAAGTTTATAGTAATGCTGAGTTTTACTAAAATTTCTTGGAAAATCAATGATGCTTAAGCAGACGCATTGTTGTGGTTCTGGAACTATCAATTACTATTGGAACAAATTGCTTTTTGAGTGTTTACCATCTCAATTTTTCTAGAGATTTCCATGCAGTTCTTTACACTTGAGCTTTTAGAGGTTTCGGTCCTTACTGACCATTAAAAATCTTTCTGCTTATCGGTTTTATTTCTATTCGTACCAGCTTACCATCCCACGTGATATATCTATATCGTCTACTTCCACACAGCTTCTGTAACTGTTATCTGGCAAAATTTCCAGACTTACCGCATGAACACCAACCAGAACTCTTTATCATTAGGTTTTCTACTGTCTCTATACTTTTTTCGTAGCTTCTCCCGTAAAATGCTAACAGCGAAGAACGATTAAGGTGCTAAAGGACTGGTTGCCGCAGCATTTTTCACCACGCAACCGGCTAGCTCATTTTCATTGATAACTCTATGCCTATCTATCCATGCTTGTAAGATATTGTTAAGTCTGGACTTACTGACGGCGGAGATATCACTAGACCTCTTGCAATCGAGGCCGAGTTCTGTCCAAACTCCTGAGAATCTCATTTATGTAAGTATTGTAGAACCCATGATGAGACCTTTTGCGATCCCACTAGATCTCTTGTGATCCAGTTTGACTAAAAGATTCTTGCGACAGCAAAAAAACTGATGGTAGCCCAGTTCTATCCAAGTTCCCGCCAAACTCATGATGAGACCTCTTGCGATTTCACTAAACCTCTTTTGATCCAGTTTGGGCGAGAAAGATCTTCCGTCCACTCAAGAACTAATGGTACCCCAGTTCTGGCCGAACGTCTGTGAATCTCATTTATCTAGGTATAATAGAACCCAAAAAGAGAATTTTGTCGACAGCAGGACTATGGTGCCTTTTTCTATCAACATGTTAGCTTTGCAGTTACCTGCGATTCTACGGTGGCCGGAGAGCCTTACTAGTCTTAACACGAAGTGACTCAATGCCATTGATAGCGAACATTGAAGCTGGCTTTAATGCTACAGCGGAGTAATGTTTTAGAATCCCGAGCTAAAATCTGTGCTTTTGAAAATCCTAGTTTGTCCTACTTCTTTAATGAGCTTAACCCGCCTGCTCATTGAACTCTCTTACAAAGTCATACAGAGAGCAGATATTCTTTTCGTAAGTAAAATATGCGCGAATTTATTTAAATTACCGTTTCATCTGTTTACGTTATTACCATCTTGTACTCCATTGCGTGGTCTTCTCCTATTTTTTTATATATTTTTTTCCGTTATCGAATTGTTCAGCCCACGACCTCAACCTGCCATCTGTCCATATTGTTTATTTCACGGGCATTGCTCATTCAAACAAACCTATGAAACAACTGCTGTCTAGTATATAAGAGATAATCGCGTAATCTGACAGCTCTTGGTGAGTAGTACGATCGTTTAAGTGAATATGAGTGTGCATTCATTTATTCATTTATTCAACGGTTTTCTGCTTCAATTGATGTTAATTGAAATTAATTCGCCAAATGCTTATAAATACAAGTGTTCAGGCATATGTATGTATGTATCATACGTGTATTCGTATATTTGTATATGCAGACAATACTGCTCGTACTACTACTTATCTGTAGCACATGACCTTCACTTTTTTTTTTGTTTTTGCTATTTTGCGATTTGCAGATATGTATACAATTATATATATAGAGGTATGTAAATACTACTATGAATATTTCGCATCTTTTTTGATGCGGTTAGCTTTTAGTTATAACGTTGTTGACGAGTCTCTCTTCGAGGATGCCAAAACAAACACTAACAGTTATATTTTCCTAAAAACAAACTTCTCGACTTGGTTTAACGGTCTATTTCATATTAATATTGAATAAAATAACAAAAATCTTAACACGTCAAGTGTGGTCCCCTGCCCACCACAGTAAAACATTTTTTTCGTTTTTGTTTTTTTTTTTTATTTAAACATAGTTTTCCTCAAGAAAGATACACTGATTATAGCGACTTTCCAACTTTTCGATATCATTTTTGTAGTACGATTTGTCCGTTGCTTCAATATAGGTCACGACTCGTTAAAAATTTTTTCCCAGTGCTCATTGTTTTGTGGTGTGAGAACAAGAAATGGTCATTAAGAGATCCAGATTTGGAGAATGCGGTAGAAGCGGAAGCAAATCGAAGCCGAATTCATGGATTTTTACCAACGTTTTCACTAATATGTTGCATAATTTTGGTGAAACAGCACTTTCTGTTTCGTCAGATGCGACCAGTTTTCGGTGATTTCGTCCTTGAAACGGTCAAATAACACAATGTAATAATCGCTGTTGATGCTTCTTTCCTTTTTCCGGGTAGTTAATAAAAAATTATTCCATGGGCATCCCAAAATACAGACCACATAACCTTGCCAGTTGACTGTTGCGTTTTCCCACACTTTGGGGCGGGTTCATTGTGCCCAGTCCACTCGGACAATTGTCGATTGAACTTCGGTGTGAAATGATGGAGCCATGTTTCATCCATTGTCACACGTCGACGCAAAAATTCGGGTTTATTATACTTGAACAACTCCAAACACTGCTTCGATTCATTAACTCGTCCTGCTTTTGGTTAAAAGCGAGCTTCACAGCACCCATTTTACACAGAGCTTTCTCGTAGCCAAATGTTCGTGAATGCTATGATGTACACTTTTAATTGATATCTTTAGAGTGCCTGCTATCTCGAACAACTTCCCGTTATGGGCATTCTAAATTATTTTGTGGACTTTTTAGATATTTTCGTCGGTAACAACCTCTTTTGGGCGTCCACTGCGTTCACCATCTTCGGTGCTCCTTTCAGCATGTCTAAACTTAGCATACCAACCCTTGAGGGTTGATTTTTTTGTGGTAGTACATATACAGCAACTCGTCATCAAGCTAAGGTTTTGCTTCAACTGTATTCTTCCCTTGAAAAGCAATATTTATCAGCATGCGAAGTTCCTTTATATCCATTTTTTCACAATAATAAAAATTGCTTCACTCAATATGATATGTTTTCCAAAGTAATTTTCTGCCAGTTGTCAAATTTGTACATGGACCTTTTGAAGATTAGCGCTAACTAAAACTCGTATTTATTTCTAGTAGCGCCATCTATGTGTCAGGTCGAGACTTTGCAATTGGTTGTTATCAGTTTTTCTTAAAATTCTTTGGTTGGATGCGCATTACTTAAAAATCTGAATAACTCGAGAAGTATTAATGATAGCGATTTTGACCTCGGATCTTTTTTAAAGCAAATAAAATTTCCTACAAATTTGTCATGAACATTTTTTCTATAGCTCCTGTCATTTACGATATATGTATATGGGGTATTCCATACCAAATCGATCACTTTTGAACCCGACCCCTTTAGATTTTGCTGAAACTTATGCATCCTTTTCTACCCTTTGAAAAACATTTTTGAGAATTTTTTCAAAATTTTTTGTCCAACTTCAAAAAAGTTATGAATTTTGCTATTTTTTTTCCTAAAAAATGGCATTTTTATTTTCAAATAGCCATAACTTTTGTAGAAATTGGCCTTTGGGGGACTTTTTTTTAATTTTTGTTTCTGAATGAACTTTTCGAAAAAATACACGAAAAAAATTTAACACGATCAACTATATAAAATAATCGTGTTTTTAAGTAAAATCGTAATTTTTATTTTGGAAGTTCGCCATTTTTTTGTTTTTTCCTTAAAAAAAGAAACTTCAATTAATTTGACAACTATTCCTTCTAATCCCCGAGTGGGCCGATTTTTTTTTTATTTATTTAAAAAAAAAATGAAAAAAAAAAAAATTTTTTCCGTAAACTTTATTTCTATCATATAAAAAATATAATTTAACGATTTTATGATTTCACAGAAACAATACAAAAAATTATTTCAAGTGGGACACAAGGATGGATAAGTTTCAGCAAAATCTAAAGGTATGGGGTATTCCACTATATACAAAAGAAAATGCGAAATTCTTGGAAAAATCGGATTTAGAGCTTTACTACCTCGCCGGTGTGAGTTACAATTTTGTTGCACTGGGCTTTTTTGTAGAGTGAACAATTCTGAGAAATATGCGTCTAAAGTTAAAGCGAGCCCATAAAATACCTCTGATCTGTAGGAATTTAAAGATTAAAAATCACGATTGCAGTGTATTTTCTATAGAAAATTTTTACAGGCCTTGATCCAGTTTTTAATGCTAATATTAAGAGCTAAAATTTTCAGGGATATTTCCAAGGAAATTTCGAGACGGAACTGAAAAACAAATTAATAGTTCAATAAAAAACACCCTAATATGCATATCATAAAAATGCGTTGATTTTATTAATTCTGTTGTATTAAAATTTTTAATTGCCAATTATCTCCAAAAAATATTTTGAATTATTAGCTATTGGCTTTCATAAAACTCATAAATTTGGTACACATATTGTACTGTTTAATACATTTCTTTTAAATACCAACTTTTTTAATAGAAAGCGACTTTAAACTTTTCTATCTGATCAAATTTGACCTGGATTCATGAAGAAACGTCCACTGCTAGACTATCTAACATTTTCTACTCAACGTCGTCTTTGAAAAAAAACTTCAGATGTTTTGGTACGTCGTCGGCTCGTCAATGCTAGAACGAGCTTCATACAAATAAGTTCTTGTAATATGAAACTTAGGTTATGTTACGTCTATTAAAGAGAAATTTATAAATAAACACATACTAAATTACTCATAAAATATATATTTATTAAATATATTTTAAAAAAGCTAAGTTATTGATTAACCATAAATACTTCGAGGCCTACTCCCTTGCCTTCTAACCCTAAAACCATAAATGGATGTTTGTTCTGCCGAAACATAATTTCACAAACTTCACATAAATTCCTTAACGCATGCGCCTTAAGGCAACTCTTAAGCAATAAATTGCACTTATCAACTAGCAGTAATGAAAAAATTATGTGCAGCGAAAGAATTCATGGTGCAACTGTCTATTTCAAATGCATTATTTGCTTATTAAATCAAGCGTGACAGCATTTATGGGACAATGTTTTTATTAAATATTTCATTAGAAAATGAATTTATAGTCAACAAAATACTAGTGTCAGCAGTTCAGACGCAGAAGCGAAGCATGTTGTGTGTCGAATTGTTGGGGCGTTACGCCACAGCTGCCTTGGGACCCCCAGCAAGCCCATGCCCTCGTACATTGTACTACTGTACATGTGTATCCTTCTGTGTGTAATTATGCAAGTGCTTATGCTTGTCTCGAAAATCTCCGGGTACTTCTTAAATTACATGGAATTGATAAAAGACAAACGTTTTTGACAGCCAATGTGTGACATAGTCGCTGGAGTAGCATAAGTGTACAGTGGTGGCTGTGAAAATTGGTGAGTTACGATATTTTGTATGTCTTCGCCTAAAATGCAAAACATCGTATCGTCAAGAAAATCGAAATTGAGTTTTTTATTGTTTACGATTCACTACAACAGATTACATATTTATGTGTAGCATAAAATATTCAGCTACCGCTGTCGGATATGACCAATATATGTAACCTGGTCTACGAAAAGGGGATTTAGGTGTTCAAATATCATTTTTTTTTTAAATTTTTTTTTTTTATTTTTTTTTATTTTTTTTTTTTTTTTTGTAGACCAGGTCACATATAACCACTTTATAACCAAAACTCAAATACACACATATTTAAATATCGGAAAAGATTGTCAGATAAAACTAAATTTTGTTTAAATGTGATTATGATAACCAATGTATAACCACTTTATAACAAAAACTCCATTTTTGTTTCAATTTGAGTGGTTTCTATTATATCGTTTTTTCCTCGCCTTAAATTTATGAAAAGTGGTGTTACGTATTTGATATTTTTGGTGACATATTTATCTAGAAAATTTCAAATTTTCCTATGCTCAGTTTTGGGAATTTCTATTTAAATTTTTTTTTAATTTCATGCTTCATACTTTTTTTTAATTATGGCATTCAAGTGTTTTATGAGACTAGCGGAATTTTTAAACTTTTTTGTTGTAATTTGCCAACATTTTTCTCATGTCGCGTCAAAACATGAATAAACATGTTCATTTGCTACCTGACATTCAGGTAGAAGAGACCCCAAAGCTATTCACTGCAATCGTCAAAAGGTCCTTTTCGACGCAGAGTATTTTAACTGCTATTGTTGCTCGAGATTTCTGGAAATTACGATAATTTAAGATCTCTCTTTGCAAGTAGTATACTCTTTAATGCAAAATGGGCTCCTAGCAGTATGTTTTCGGCAGTCATTATGGAAACTTTACATGTATTCTAAATTTTTCCAGAACAACAATGAAGTCATTCTCGTTCTCATCGTTTTTTCTGCTTTATGTAAGAGGAAAGAAGAATACATGTGTTCGTTTCGGCACTCTCCAAAGCGTTGTAAATCGATTATAACAGCAATTATTTCTGCTACTTTTGATATATTTTCCGTAGCTCA
Source organism: Bactrocera correcta (assembly GCA_027475135.1). NCBI lineage: Eukaryota > Metazoa > Arthropoda > Insecta > Diptera > Tephritidae > Bactrocera > Bactrocera correcta. The sequence continues at coordinate 21,333 of JAPZAG010000978.1, read as the reverse complement.
TCTTTTAATCCCCCAAAAAGTCAATCGAAATCCATTTCAAAATCAAATTTACCTAATTTTTCATAGACTTACATCTTTTCTGCTTGAAACATGTTTTCATGCACACCACTGTAGGCACGTGCCAACGCAATTCGTCGGACTTAAACGTTCGTTTTCTAAGGAAGACCTCTAAGGACCTCAATCAGTAGCGTAATATCCCTACCACTTGAGCGTGTCTGCCATAAATCGCCTATACACGCCTGTGTTCATGTAAGTGTGTGGAAATTCCAAATGTGTGTAGTCTGTTATGTGTAAAATTTGTTGTTTGCGTTTTTCCGGCTGCGTTTGCTCAGCGCACAGGACATTTTCTTCTGAGTGTGCGCGCATGCGCTGAAGCATGTCGACAGGCAGGCGGCAACACTAATGACAAAGACAAGTGCTACTGTTGTGCGCATTGTTCTGCGCTGCATTTACCACAACTACTTAAATTATATACTAGCAGCTCTATTCTCTTTAGTAATCTTGCCTCTGTATGCATAATTAACATAACAGATGTGCTTAAGTGTTACCACAACGCACTTGCTAGTTTTTATATACACATATAATGTAATAAAGTAAAGGAAGTACTTATATGCCAGAATTTATGGTTATACATTCATGTATACTTACACATACACAGCAAAATGCCACAAGTGCTCTTCGGGTCATTAGGGTCGCTTATAAATCAATAAAAAGTCGAAGAGGGAAGTGCATTCTGTGTGTAAATTATTAAAATTGTTTATTAATTTGTTATTGTTTCAAATATTTCCTTCATATGTACATATATGCATGCTATATAGTCTCAGTCAACTCGCCGTTGCAACTTCGCTGGAGAGATAAGGTCTCTGAGTCAGACAAGTAAAAATACTTGATAGCATTCGAAACCATCTGCGCTCTGTTTGCTAATCTGTTTGTGTTTCTCTCTATTTTTTTAATTTTATTTATATTTTTATACCCTGAATAGGGTATATGAAGTTGGTTACGAAGTTTGTGACACCCAACAGCAAACGTCGGAGAGCGTATAAAATATACATATAAAATAGATATCAATCTGAAATTTTGCACACGTTATTTTCTATGTAAGAAACTGTTAATTTATGGGAATCGCTGATAACGGACTGTTATAGCATATAGCTGCCATACAAACTGAACGATTGGAACCAAGTTCTTGTATAGAAAACTTCTTTATTTCACGAGATATCTTTGCGAAATTTGGCATGGGTTATTGTTCAAGGCAACGGTACAATTTCTGAACAAATTATTAAAATTGGACCACTATAGCATACAGCTGCCATACAAACTGAACGATTGGAACCAAGTTCTTGTATGAGAAACTTTTTTATTTCACGAGATATCTTCACGAAATTTAGCATGAATTGGTGTCAAAGACAGCACTATAATCTCCGAAAAAATTGTTAAAATCGGACCACTATATTATATAGCTGCCATACAAACTGACCGATGAAAATTAAGTTCTTGTATGAGAAACTTTTTTATTTCATGAGTTATCTTCACGAAATTTGGCTTGAATTGATGTCAAAGGCAATACTATAATCCAAGAATAAATTGTTAAAATTGGACCACTATAATATATAGCTGCCATACAAACTGACCGATCAAAATTAAGTTCTTGTATGAGAAACTTTTTTATTTCATGAGTTATCTTCACGAAATTTGGCTTGAATTGATGTCAAAGGCAACACTATAATCTCCGAATAAATTGTTCAGATCGGACCACTATATTATATAGCTGCCATACAAACTGACCGATGAAAATTAAGTTCTTGTATGACGAACTTTTATATTTCATGAGTTATCTTCATGAAATTTGGCATGAATTATTTTCCCAGGCAATGCTACTATCTGCAAACAAATTTTTAAAATCGGACTACTATATTATATAGTTGCCATACAAACTGAACGATTAAAATCAAGATTAATATGCTTTGAAGGGTGTTATAGCCTCAGTGCAGCTGATATACCGTTTTTCTTGTTTTTGTTTTATTTTTTCAAAAATATTTTTATATTTTCCATCTGTGCCGCCTTCTTTTCTCTTTATTTTCTTTTATTGTGTAGTAAAAGTCACTGCTTTCTTATTGTTGTTCATGTTTTCTCTATCTGTGCTGTTTTTGGTTTTTGTTATTTTTTAATCATCCGCAACAACAAGTCGTAATTATCTGCTTTTAATTATCAATTACATTCCCGCGGTCTGCCGAATAATAACGCCTTTATCAGTCAGCTGTCTTGACGGGTAGTTAGTTATGTTTTTACGGTTATGTATTTGTATGTACGTGTCATTGTGCGCATTGTCTATTTTTTTTGGTTGAGTTCCACAGATAAAAGTTACCATCCACTTGATAGGTTCGGCTTAACGCCGAGTGTTGTTTACTTAAGTGACTTTCATTGGCAGCTCCTGTGTGTGTGTTTGTGTGTGTGTACGTAATCAAAATCTTGCTCCAAAGCGCTAATCAAAATCTACTCACATATGCACACATAAGTGATTTAATAAAAAATATACACTATAAATATTTCGCTAGCTTCCAATTGCTCTAATAAACGAACGAATCGAGAGCTTTTTGAAAATTACTCGTGCGCCTTCTGTCATTATGCTCCTCAAGCTGTTTTTCTATTCCTCTAGTTATGCGCTCTCTATCTGCTAGCTTTCTGCTATGCTCTATGGCTCTCGAAAGCACAAAAAATTCTTTGTCTACCCACATTTCAGTTCCACATATGGTGCTTTTCGCTCCGCATTGCACCGCCCGCTCCGCCCTCCTAATGCAATACAATAAAAACAACATATAACGCTTGTTGTTGTTTAAGATTTCCGTTAATTTGTTACTGCCTGATATGCTACAGCTCAATTTTCTGCAATATCAGTCGAAACAACAACATTGGCGACAACAACAACAATGGTCATAATATCAAAAACAACAATAACCACACAAAGTTGTACGAAATGCAACAAAATCGTATATTGGCGCACATTACAGTGCATAAGTCACAACAACAACACACAGCGTGTAAGCAACAACAATGCCGTGCAGTGCATTGGCGGCATTGCCAGCATCAGTCCACTGCTGAAAGCACTCTTCTTGCGCTTGCTGTATGAAAGACCGGCAGTCGGGGAGGCCATGGCAGGCAACTGAATCCACAGCCAACAACAGCAACAATATGCCCATCTCATCGTGTGACTTATTTTCTATGTACTTTACTTTCGTATGCGTGCGTTTGTATGCATGTGTGTGTGTGTGTTGCTACAATTTCCACGAGTCTGCTGTGTACTCGGTCGCTGGCTCGGCTTCAGTCTCCTTGAGCTTGTGGAACTGTGAAAATGTGTGACGCGTGATTTTCCTCAAACGCGACTTTCCGTGCCGTTTTGACTGATATTATTAAATATCTCTTTTATTTTGAACATTTCGTTTGTGTTTTTAAATAATTTCGATAATATTTTGCCTTTTTCTATTTATACTTACGTAAACTTTATGTGCGTGCAATTGTGTGCTTCCATAGTACAACTGTGAAACCGCAGAAATTACGGAAATTTGTCGGACAATATTTATTAGTCTGGAATCCTTCGCAGTGTATGACGCAGTTGAAGCGTAAATCGAAGGAAATTGAAACTTCAGCAGCAGACCTTGTGAATTTCAGTGCTGTAAAGTGCAAAAAGTACCTATGACATATTTACATTAGAACAAGTGTAAAAAAAAAAATATTTTAAATTTATATATGAAACAAGTGTAGACGTGAAGTGTTTCAAAAAATATGTGCTTTTAAATGCACATAAAGAAAAATATAAATAAAGAGCGAAAAAAACGTCTGTGTGTAAGAGAAACCTTTGACTTTGTGCCAAAGTATTTTTTAAAATAAATACAGTGAAGCGTCGTTCTAAGTGTGCGTTTTGTGCATAATTGTTACATACTGTTAAAAAAAAATAAATATATAAATATATTTATATACATATGTATATATGTTACATTGTAAACGACTCGAACGACTATGGCAATACTAAGCAGTTGAATAATTTAATTAGACAAAAAAAATATTGCTTAGTGGTAAAGGGCAGGTATATGGAATTGGTAATTAAAGTTGGAAAATTATTTATTATTAGTTATTATTTTTAGAAATTAAAAAAAAAAAAAATATTAAAAAAATATAAAAAAAAATATAAAAAAAATAAATAAAAAAATATTAAAAAAAAAATATAAAAAAAATATAAAAAAGTATAAAAAAAAAATAAAGAATAAATACAAAAAAAATTAAAAAAGATATATATATTTTCTTTAATTTCGCCACTTAAAAATACTTATGAGTTCTCTTCCACATTGCGCCGTCACTAAAGAATTGTATGAGAATTAATGTTGCTATAATGTTTTGAACGAAATCTTATAGATTCACAAAAAATAAACAAAAATTTCGACATAAGCTCGGTATAAAATATAAAATATGTTATATACCCATATACTGCCTCACAATCCTGCCGCTGTCTAGCTTTTCATGGGAAAAGCTCCAGCTAATATAAACATTTTTTTAATGATGTTCACTGTAAAAAATTATTTTAGGCGCATTTTTGTTTACATTTTCACGCATGCTCTTATATGTCGATTTTCCACGTAACTATCTCCCCTTTTATTATATATTTTTTTATTCGCTTACAATAAAGGCCCCTCCTCTCTTTTTTTCCTTTTTTTTACACTCGAGCATTAAAAATTCTTTCCGCTTTTGCTACTTATTCATTTGAATTTTTTTTGTCCACTTGTTCGCTACCATTCGTAAATGATTTCTTCATTAGCATTACTATTAAGCAGTTGCTTTGCCGTTGGCGCTCAGCGGTTCTCAGTCTTATGCAAGCATAAATTGCATAAGTGTTTGTTACTTAAGTCTCGAAAATGCTTTTGTCAAATAGGTTAAATCTATTTTATGATTAGTTTTAAGGTGTCTGCTATGCTTCGAATTTATTATGCTGCGAAATACAATTTATTGTAGTTGCTTGTTTACGGAAATGAAAGCGCTAGGTATTTGCTTGTTATTGTAAAAATAAAAATATCTTTATGTGAAAGATTTATTCAGTCTTATATGTAGCTTATTTGTTGAATTTGTAAGGAATGTTTGTGTTTTTGCATAATAACTTAATTATGAATGGATTTAAAAAAACTTATATAAACCAAATTTGTAAGTGAGAGCGTCATTAGATCTCGACATAACGGTTTAAAAATTTGTTTCTTAGTTTACTTACATACTTACGTCATATCTTACTCTAAGTTCAGTTCCATAATATTTCAACAATATCAGTCATATCTATGCTCAATACTTCAGCTCGACTTTAGTTAAATGTTATTTAATTAAAAGTATTATTTCTCTCATCGTTCACAAAATCTGAGTGTACACTCAGACGTTGTCAAAAGTCCAAAGCTAATAATAGTGAGGTTCAAAGTCTCAAAATTTCCTTTCAGTGCCAGCAAAGTACAAGTAAATAATTATACTTCGCTTTTGCTGTTCCTCTTTGCTATAAAAATATATAAATTTAATATTGTTTTTACTTTTTAGAATAGGTTTTGTTTCAAAAATCTAAAGTGTCCCTCAAATACCATATAAAGTGGAATCCATTTCGAGGTTCCCTACTTTGTTTTTAAGAAAAAACACAGAAACTTAAATTTTAATGGGAAATATTGTATTGTCATTCGAAACAACTCTCTTTAATATTTATGTTTTGGAGATTATCTCTTTCAAATGTTGGCTGTGGCTACATCTCAGATGTACCATCCGTTGAGTCCAATTTTCAATGACTCCTTCGAGCATTCCAACTGGTAATATGGCGAATGACTCATGTGATGTGTTGCTCCAAGGCCTGAATCGAAGTGGGATTGTTCGCGTAGACCTTAGACTTCACATATACCTACAGAAAAAAGTATAATGGCGTGATATCACACGATCTTGGTGGCCAATTGACCGTCGCAAAACGTTCTTTCAATAAATCAATTGATTGATGCAATGTATGGAAAGTGACTCCGTCTTGTTGTAATCAAATGTCGCCGAAATCACGAGCTTCAATTTCAGTCATCAAATAGTTGCTTATGATGGAACGATAAAAGTCTCCATTGTGAGTTATTATTTTTGCCCACACCAAAGCGTTGTTTTTTCTGAATGAAATGGCAGCTTTGATTTTTTCTGGTTGCTCTTCGTCCCAAATGTGACAATTTTGCTTGTTTGCATACCCAGTGAGCCAGAAATGAACATCATCGCCGATTTTTTTTTATATATATTTTAACTTTTTTATTTTTATTTTAATTTTTTTTTTTTTTATTTTTTTATTTTAATTTTTTTTTTTTATTTTTTTTTTTTATTTTTTTATTTTAATATTTTTTATTTTCAATTTATATTTTTTATTTTTTTATTTTAATTTTTTTTATTCTTTTATTTTTTTTTTATTTTTTGTATTTTAATTTTTTTATTTTTTTATTTTAATTTTTTTTTTTTTTATTTTAATTAAAATTTTTTTAATTTATTTTATTTATTTTTTATTTTAATTTTTTTGTACGTAATTTTGCCACCATTCAAAATTTTTCTCTAATTCGAAATCCTTGGTAATTTTCGCCACACCCAAAATTTTACATAACTTAATTTTCTGCACCACCCTGTATTGTATTGGCCTCTTAGCCTTTTACTTTTGTCACTCCCAAATTAACTAAAACACTGTGTGATAAAAATACGAAGAAAAGCGCGAAAATGATTGCTTCCGCATTCAACACTCGAACTATCGAGCTATTAGCGATCTTTTCTTTAGCAAATATTTGAAAAACAAATAGAACATCAAGACAGAAATAAGCAACATAAGCACCACAGCGCATTCGAAAGAAGCATAGTCGCATACCAACAACAAACCAAAGCATTTTCATTGCACTCCATTTGCTTTTCATCGCATTCATCAACGTTTATTTTATTTTAAATTGTGTGCCTTACTTTGTTGCTGTTTTATGCGCTGCCAATACAATTGGTCAGCGCATGAATGGAATATTGAGAAGTGAATATTTTAAAGCAAAAGAAATGAAAATAAATGAGTAAGAAGAATCTGTGTTCGTTTCACATTAAATGAAGGCATATATCTAGAGTCCTAGGCTTCTTAAAAGAGATACTTAAGTAGATAGAGAGTGGGCGCGGTCACCCAATAAGAATATTTAATTATGTGTGACCTGGTCTACGAAAAGGTGGCTTAGGTGTCAAAAAATCAATTTTGTTTTATTATTTTATTTTATTTTATTTTTTTTTTTTTATTTTATTTTTTGTTTTTTTTTTTACACCTAAGCCCCCTTTTCGTAGACCAGGTCACATATATATATACATATTTTTTTTAATCTGACAGGTCTTTGTTAGATATATAATTGAATTGAAATTTTCTACTTCTAATGCAAAGCTAATTTGAAGCTCTCAGTATTACGATTCCGAGTTTAAAGGAATTTAGTTTTTATTCGTTATCTAAATGAACTGTCAGAGAGAGATGCGGAGAGGCACTGTGAGTTCGTGCCGTTCATAAAGCTATATTCCTTACTCCTATATAATTATTAGCTTAGAAAGTCAGTCCTATGAAACTAGTGCGATTAGGACACAATATTAGGGCTTGAAATATAATTTTTAGCTAAAAAAGCTGAACTAAGTGCTACTGTTCACTTCATATAAACACCATAAAGGTATTTGTGACAAGAAAAGGTACCTTAAGCAAAGTCGAATGTGTATTCTGATTCTTCCTTGGCACCACAATAGTGTGTCGGTCTGGGCCGAGACCACGAAACTTCGCCAGTTGCCTCTATCCTTTGTGGGGTCACGCCAGTTGCATATTCCAAGCGCAGACTGGTCGCTATGCATTTGGTCTTTCCATTAGATGTGTGAGCACCCTTGCTTCCGGATCTCCAGGTGAAAGTGCATTTCGCTAGAGCATCATCTTCCAGCGCATTCGTCCAATTTTTATGCCCTTAACTATATCCATGTCGTCGCAGAGCTTATATCGAACTCTAAAAGAGTTTATACAGTTCGTGGTTCTATCTTCTTCAATATTCATCGCTCACGCGGACGACTCCAAAACCCTTGCGAAGAACAGTTCTTCCGAATTCTACAAACCCTCCCATCTCGGTTCGTCATCCGCCATTTTTCTGCGCCGTTTTATAGGGCGGTATTAATGAAAGACTTATTGAGCGTAATATTTGTGTGTCGGAAGAGCAATTTCAAATGCCTAACGAACCCAAAAAGCGAGAGTTATACTGTGCTTGATCTCCAGGCATTTTATTTATCGACTATATAATTTTGAAACCCCCACTGTAGCGCCTTTTAATGTTATAAAGTTACAAGAAAATGCATTTCTCTCTAAAAGTCATAATTTTTTTGTTAATTTTTGCGCAATTTATTTAGTTAGCTGCTCGAAAAGCACAAAAGTTCTTAAAAGCGTTGAAATCCGGACCGAAAATATCAAAATTATGCATTTACAAGCAACATTTTACTCTGCATGGAACATAAATATATTAGATTCGTGCAAAGTTTGTCATAAAAATGCTGCCATAATGTTCGTGCCCATTTTTTACGAGTATGGCTGTTATTTGAAAAATCAGCCAGTGGCAGCTACAGCCGCAAACCACCGCTAATGGCAGGCAATGTACAGCATTTTTGCTGCAACAAATTGCCAGCGGCAATTAGAGGTGGGAAATTAGGCGATGCAACGAGCGTGGCGCAAGCACTCACACATAAATAAATACAAATGTATGTATATGTGTGCAGTTGTATGTTGCTGTTGTTTGCTGCTTGCGGTTGTGCATTTACATACCTATTTACGTGCATATTTTGCTCGCATCTTCACGTAGTCTTCGCAATTTTCTAAACATTTCAAAACATTGCTATTTTTATAAAATGCGGCAACATGCAACTTTTGGCGCGCAACTCCAACGTTGCATACACACTTTATGCACCATGCATACTCACACACACATACACACATGCAAGAAGCAGCTCCGAAACGCATTTTTATGCGCCTACATAAACATTAGCGTTGCGTATTTGCTATTTTTAAAGCTTTTTACACAGAAACTTATTTTCTTTTTACAAATAAGTGCATTTGTGTGCTTGTATGTGTGTGTGTTTATTTTGCTATTCACTATTTTCCATTTCACTTTATCTATATTTGTATATTTGTACATTGGCGTTTTGCGCGCGATTTTTACTGCATTTTCTTATGGCTGTGGACACATGTTGGCTGCATTTTACCGTTAAAACATGTGAAAGAGTCAAAACTAAACAAACGCGCCTAGAAATTGCAATAACTAAAAACTCAAATATAAAACAAGCTACTATAAGTGAAAAAAGCAACAACAATGCTATTGTAATCGTACTATTTACAACCATTGCAACGACGGCAACAAAAAGTACTACATAAAAACACATGTCAATAATATAGGCCAACTCGGCTGAAGTGCATTGAACTGCACAGCACTGTACTTCGCTACTAAGAGATGGTGTATATATGTATACTAATACCATATATGTACATTTTTATGGATACATAAATACATATATTTTAATACTTATATAGACTAAGAACACAGGTGAAAGTGTTGGTAGATATTTATGACAGATTTATTTTACTTTAATTCTTTATTTGACTGACTTATAACGATAATTCGTTTACTTTTTTAAAAAAATTTATCTTCTGCAGCTTCCATAAGCTTCAGAGCTTTCAAAAATGAAGCTTCGGAGCTTTCTTAAATGAAAGCTTGAATTATGGGAATATATTTTAATACTTGTCTAATATGAACCCGGGTGAAAGGTTTGAGAGGAGTTATATGAAAGCTTTATTTAACTTTAATATTTTATTTGACGGTTATAACGGTAATTCGTTTAGTTTTTCTTTAGGAAATTTTATCTTTTGCAGCTTCCATTAGCGTTATAGCTTTCATAAATGAAAGCTTTACAGCAGTCAGAGCTTTCATATATAAAAGCTTTGTAGCTTCCTTGAGCTTTAAAGCTTTCAAAAATGAAGCTTCGGAGCTTTCTTAAATGAAAGCTTGAATTGTGGGAATATATTTTAATACTTATGTCCAATATAGACCCGGGTGAAATGCTTGAGAGGAGTTGTATGAACGCTTTATTTAACTTTAATATTTTATTTCGCTGTTATAACGGTAATTCGTTTAGTTTTTAGGAAATTGTATCTTTTTCAGCTTCCATAGCGTTACAGCTTTCATAAATGAAAGCTTTACAGCAGTTAGAATTTTCATACATGAAAGCTTTTGTAGCTTTCTTAAGCTTTAGAGCTTTCGTAACAATATAGCATAACAAAATGATAATACTGGTTATCTTGTACACCAGAGACCTACCTTGTGATCGTCTCAGCATCGCATTCGTTTATTGGTCCACAGCCTTTTTGGCGCTTTTGATCTTTTTTGGAGTATATTGGTTCGATCTGCGCTCAGCTGTACTTTTTAAACTATTCAATAACTGCAAAAAAAAAAAAAAAAACAGACAACAAACTACTTTGGACTTATTTGAGCTTTTATTGTCAGAATGACATTTTTATGTTAAAGTTATCTTGGAATAACTTCCGTATTCAACTAATATTCCTTGAGTGTGATCAGCTTTTTACCACGATACGATCGTATCCAGAAGCTACTACTAGCAAAAGAAAGTCTTTAAACTACCTCATAAGTATTAAAAATAAACCGAAAAAGCTTTTAATGCCGAAAAGCTTTTAATTTCGAAAAAGCTTTTAATGCCTTTTTCGGTGCTAAATTTTATCCATTCTTGGATAAAAATATTTTTTTGGAGCTGAATTGTTAAGGCTATCCTTTGCTTTCTGTTAAAGAATCATCATTATTGGACTATCGTCATTGATGTAACTCTACAGGAAATCCAAAAAACACAGCTGGTTCAAAAAAGAGCTTTTGCCTTTAACATTTAGTTAAAAAATTATATAATATAACCCAGCAACATACAATTTCCATCCGATTTTCACTAAAATTTAAAATTTTCGGCCCCGAAGTAAATGTTAGAGACCATATGAATATATAATATATTAAAATTCACTTCAATATTCAGCGTGATGAGTTGAGTCGATTTCGTCATATTGCTCTGTCTGTCTGTCTCACTGTATATATGAGAACTTGACCCTGAGTTTTGGCGATATCGATGTGAAATTGTGCGCACGTTCTTTTATTTCCAAGGAGTTCCACATTTGTCAGATTTGTCGATATCGGTTCACTATAGGTGCTATACAAACTGACCGATCAAGATCAAGTACTTGTACGGGAAACTTTTTTATTTGACAAGATATATTCACGAAATTTGGTATATATTATTTTCTAAGGCAACAATGTAATCTCCGAAGAAATTGTTCAGATCGGTTTACTATAGCATATAGCTGCCATACAAACGAAACGATCCGAATTAAGTTCTTGTATGGACAACTTTCACATTTGACAAGATATATTCACGAAATTTTGTATATATTATTTTCTAAGACAACAATGTAATCTCCGAAGAAATTTTTTAGATCCCACCACTATAGCATATAGCTGCCATGTAAACTGACTAATCAAAATCAAGTTCTGGTATGGAAAACTTTTCTATTTGACAATATATCTCCACGAAATTTTACATATATTATTGTTCGTGGTAACGGTGCAATCTTCGATGAAATTGTTCCGATCGGAGCGATATAAGGTATAGCTGCCATACAAACTGTCGGCTCATAATCCAGTTCTTGTACGGCAACTTTTTCATTTCTGAAGAATAAGAGCTTAGACGCAAACCAAGTTGCTTCTTATTTTTAAACCATTTTCCACCAAACACGGCATTGCTGCTTCTAATCAGGAACATATGCACTTAAGTCACTCCCCTTTCACTTGAAATGCGTGTCATCAATCAGAAAGTAATACTAACTAACTTTTTTGTTTGCTTGACGCGCTTGAAGTTTACACATCATATCATATACGATTTCACAGAATAAATATATACCTAATCTTTCTTCTAAACGGTTCTTTGGAAATTTAGAGCCCTGCATACAGATAATTCAAGTAGTCATCATTATTACATATTTCGCATTGAACGCATTTCCTTAATTCTTGACTCATCATTTCTACTGTCAATTCCACCAACGACTGTCTATGAAATGGGCTTCGTGCCGTTCGACATCATTTCATGAACACATGCTTCGTGAGTTTGGGCGCGTGTGCATGCTTAACTGCATTTCTGCTGCGATAAGGTCCACTTGAGCAGGCGGCGAGCGAGTAAAAACGGTAATGACATGACTAATAATGTACTCAAGCAGATATGTATGTACTATATACTATATGTATATACTTGTATGTATGTATATATATATGTGTGTGTGTATGCATGTACATATGTAGTTAGGCTTGTATGTAAATGGTGGCCGCTCAGCACTGTCTTCACTTTCTGTTGCTGTAGCTGCTCATAAAAATCGACTTCATTGAAAAGTTCAAATGTGATTGAACTTCGCTATTTTCAAGTGAATTTCTGCGCACGTGTGTGTGTGCTGTTGCATTGCGTGTACTTCTCTTGTATTTGTTGTTGTTATTATTTGCGCTTAATTACCGTCATTTGCATGCGATTGCAGCAGACAAGCCTGCACCAAGCAGCATCCTAACGCGCGTTGCCATCGTTTTACTTACCTAAGCTGGCTGGCCCTACATGCTGTGGCATGCAACTAGCATGCAAATGCATTGCAGTTACAAAAACAACACAACCAGCAACGCTTTAGCGCTGATCTCATCGCCGTCGCACTGTGGTTGTTGTTACTTGTGCTGCTGCTGCTCTTTCAGTTTATGCTGAGCCATTTGCCTTGCTGTTAGTTTCACTCACTTGTTTATTTAACTAGTTGTTGTTGTTGTTGTTTTTGCTGTTGTTGCTCACAGTTGGCAAGGTGCAAAATGCCAAATGCCATCAGCGTTGCGTACACAGCCCACTTGCGTGAAGCAATTCATACACGACGCTAAGTGCTGATTGTTGTAATTTGCTGGTGATTTTCCCAAACGCTTTGAATGTGGCGTCAATTCGCATGCAACAACATGCAATAGAACTGCAAATGCATGTATTTATTTATATGTGCGTGCAGATGCTCTCCTCGGCCTCCGCTAAGCACTCTTCACTAATTTGCGTTCACCTTCGGCGTCAGAACACACTGCGTATACGCAACCTGTCGTTCTGCTGCTGCGCTTGTGGCAACTGTAACTGGTGGCAGCAGCTTTGCGGTAACTGCAATTTGTCACGCCTTGCTTTGTATGTTTTGTGCATTTCAGCACAGCATCAATACTTCCTCGATTTCGCTGCGCTTGTTTTCCTGCATTTCATTCCCGTTTTTCATGCGTTGCGTGCGTGCTGTGTGCGTGTTGCTCGCCATTGTGCTCGCACTAATATTCTTCAGTGCTGTATTTTTATTTTACGCCATCTTGTGTATGGTTCTCATTCTTATTGGCTGCAATTCAAGTAGTCTACAAATAAATTTATGCATACACACATACACTTATAGATTATTTATAACATAAGCCCGTTTGTTTATGTTTGTGTTCTTATAATTTGTGTGTTTTTCTTATTTTGTATTTCTTGTTAATAGTTTTATTGCATTTTGCCACACAAGCAATCTTATGCACATACAAACATGCTGCTTGGTTTGCGCTTTGATCAAGAGCTTGTGTTGTGTTCGCCGTTCTAACTGAGTGCACGCAAACAAGTCCAATTACAACTGCAATTTTTTATAACTTTTTTATATAATATGTATTCACTTATGTGTAAATGTATATGTTTGTTGCAAGCAGGCACTTTAGCTGTCATTGCGGCAGCGCTTTTGCATACAAACTTGCATTTATAAAGTGTGATGTTGCACAGATATCTCTAGAGATATGAATGAGCTTGCATTCTTATGCGTGAGCACTTTGCATATTGATCGCTGCTACTGAGTGGGTTGTGCCGCCAATAGCAGTGGGAATATTTCTATTTTGATATTTTTGTGCAATTTTTATAATTTTTTATTTAGTTCGTACTTAGTACTTATTTTAAATAATTTTTTATATGAAGGTTTTAAGCTTTCTTTTGATTTTTGTATTTTCATTTTTATTTTTATTAAAAAACATTGTATTTTAAAAAACATTTTAATAAAAATAGAAAAAAATTAATAAATAAAAAAAAAAATATTTCTTAATTTTTTTTTATTTTTATTAAAATGTTTTTTTATTATTTATTAAATTTTGTTAGTAATTTTTTTTTATTAAAATAATTTTTTTTTTATTTCAATATTTGCTATTTTTCGTGTTGTTTGTGCGCTTTTCGCAAATTTTTTTATATAGTATTTATTATTTGTATTTTCTTTTTGTTGCGTTTATAATTTTTACTATTGCTTTTTTTTGTATATTTATACTTTTTATACTTTTTATATTTTTTATTTTTTTTATGTTGCTTGTGCAAATTTGTTTATTTTTTATTTAACTCTTTTAGTTGTTAATTTTTAAATAAATATTTTAATTTTTTTATTGTTTAATTTTTAAATTTCATTTAAATTTAACTTTTTTCATCTTTTTTTCCAATTTTTAAATTTCATTTAAATTTAACTTTTTTCGTGTTTTTTTTATTCATTTTCTATTTTTGATAATTTAAACTTTTTATATTTCATCTATTAATCAAAATTTTTATTTTTATACGTGTATCTTTATATACAGTTTTTGTTTTAATATTTGTATTTTATATAAGTTTTAATTTGTTTTATTTATAATTTTCTCTTTTAATTTTTTATTTTAATTTTAACATTAATTGTTATAATATTGTTTACTATAATTTATTAATTTATTTTTGCATACAATTTTTTTATTTAGAATTTAAACTTATTTTTTTATTATTACATCGGTATTTTTCTATAATTTTTAATTGGTTTTTTAATTTTCTCACAAGTTTTTATTTTTTATATATTTGTTTTATATTTTTTTATATTTAATTTAATATTTTATTTTATTTATTAATTTTTTTGTGCATTTATTTTTTTATTTAGAATTTAAACTTATTTTTTATTATTATATCAGTATTTTTATATAATTTTTAATTGGTTTTATTTATAATTTGCTCACAGGTTTTTATTTTTATTTTATATTTTTTTATATTTATTTTAATAAATTTTCAATTTTTTTATAATTATTTTAATATTTTTTTATTTTTTTTTTTATTGTAATTCATTATTTTGTGATTATTATTATTATTATTATTATTATTAAAATTTTAATTTTTGAAATTTATTTCCTATTTTTCGTATTTTTAATATAATTTTAGTTTGTTTTTATTTTAATAATTACTTTAGTTTTTTTTATAATTATTGTAGTATTTTTTATTATTATTTTAGTATTTTTTTTTTGTGTTTTTATTCAGAATTTAAACTTTTTTATTTTTATTATATTATATTTTTTATTTTATGTAGTTTTTCCAATTTTTATTTTTAAATTTTTATGTATTTATTATATTTTTACATATAATTTTTAATTTGTTTTATTAAAATTTTTCTCTAAAGTTCATATTTTATATATTAATTTTAATATTTTTTATTTTTTTTTTTATTTATTACAATTTATTAATTAGTTTTTTTTGTTTTAATATTTGTTTTTTTTTTCTTTTTTTCTTAGTATTTGGTTTTTTTTATCTTAATATTTGCTTTTCTTTAAATTTTTTTTAGCCTTTTCTCTTTAAAGTATTGACAGTTTTGCGTTGTTGTGCCTTAATTTCTTTCAGCAATTGCTGTAATAATTTTTCCCTTAAAAATTCTTTTTCGTCGTGTATAAAACCCGCTCCACATACTGCTGCACAGATGCTTTACGCTTTGTTGAACATGAATGCCAATATCAATATCTTTCTATGTACTTAATCTGCTTGCTGCTCACAAAGGGAAACATACGATAACTTTTATAGTTGTTGCTGTATTAATTGCTTGAATAATTCTCAAGTATTGCTTGTAAACCGAGCCGGATTTTAGTTTACTTTGATCAAAGTTGTAGGTCTTCCTATTTTCTATTTTGAATTCGTTTAATAATTCTAGTTGCTTTCGCTTCGTCAAATCTTTGTAGCGCGGCGAATCGAACAAACAAATCGAACATACAACAGTTTATTGATATATGATTGGAAATGATATAATACGTGGTTATAAATTTTAATGAGTTAAGCAAATACTATATTTTATAGCATCAACAGGCAACTGGCATTTAAAGCTCAATTTCACTTGAACAAAATGCTGCCATCGAAAGTGCTCAACACAAGTCACAGCGCCAATATTAGAAAGCAATCGTTCTAAATATATAAGTAATTAGTAAATTTCGATTTTTCTCCTCACTTTCACTCCCCCTCGCCCCTCTAGTTGTGCTATTTACGAGTAAAATCAGCCCACCTGCATACCTTTCGCATGAAATGCCATGAGTAAATTGTTTTTATTGTCACTTAACTTAAAATTAGCAACAAAAATATTTCATAATCAACTTAATTTCTGCAAAGCCAGCCACTGCCATCTACCTTAAACTCAAACACAGGCCGCTACACAGCAAAATCTTGGCCGCCTGCCATCGATTCCCCGGGCGGCGCAGCGAAGGTGGCGAAAGATTGCAAAAAGTTGCGCAAATAATCAGCAGCTTCGCTTCGCTTACCTTTCCAGTTGCACGTTCGACCAAACTTTTCCATTTATACACGAATGAACACACGCGCACACGGAGACAAGCAACGCAACTACATGCTTGGATGGCGGCAATGTGACGGCCATTTTGTTTTCTGTAGATGCAAAAAAAATTTTAAGGCAAATTATAGAATAAAAAATAAAATAGAGCAGGGAGAAAAAACTGTAAAAGGCAGGGCTTATTGAAATAATGTAGAAATTGAGAAGTGAAGCAAAACTTGTGCAATGTTTTGCAAATAAATTGCGAGACTCGCTGACACGCGGACGCTGCGCCATGACGGCGGCGCTGTCGCTGCACTCTCGAACGAAGCTTGAAATCTAGACAGGCAAATAGCACATAAACAAACATACACATATACATGCATATATATGTAGATACACAGTTGAATAGTAAGTTGAGTGACAGCAGGTCCTTTGCCAGGACGACCCATTCGCTCGCACTGCATCATACAGCACTCGAACAATGCGTCAAAAGTTGCACAAGCATGGAGCCAGTCACTACACATACACACATACACACTAGATACACTACAGGGAGGCGGCGGTTGGGTTGAGTACAAAGCAGAATCTGCAGCCTGCATTGTAGACACGTTGGCGCTGCGCGTGTTCTTGCTGAGGCGTGGTGCTGCCAGGCGCGCTTAGAGATTGAATTGTTGTAGCGGATGTTGTAGTTGTTGTACAGTGCGTTGTAAATTCATAGCAAGACAAAAGGAAGCTAGTTAAAAGCCGTTACTGCGTACATGTGGCAGCAAGGGAGGGAGCAGTTGCAAGTGCGACGCTTGGTTGGCATGTGGCAGACAGTGAATTTGATTTGTGTGCAGTTGGGACTTTCGCTTTCGCACACAAACTCACACACACACACGCGCACCTACAGCTATTGTGTTGCATGCTCAATGGCGCCAGCTCACGCGGCTACAAGTGTGAGCTTTTGCTTTGTCGGAGTTTTTGCTGCATTCGGTTGTTGTAGTTTGAGCCGCATTGTCCCTTGCGTGATAACTGGTTTGTTAGAGCAGCAGTGAGGGGTTCACGTCAGACGTACCAGGAAATGACAAAATAAGGAATGCTTTACACGTCATTCTCGAGTTTGCTGGCTTTGTTTGCTTGTCGCTGAGTGTAACGGTTATAATGTTTGTATGTGTATAACTGTTTATATATTGATATGAGTGTGTGCTTTAGTTGGCGCATGATTCACACTTTTGTTGTGTGGTGTTAAGTCAACGGCAGGGTGTCGCAAGTTAAAGGTTCTGCACTTTCTTGGCGTGGCAAAAATCTTGCACAAAATTAAAGCGAAAAAGGGGTGTATTTGGTGTATTTATTGCTTGATATATTTGTTGCAAAACTATTTTCGGCCGATATGAATCATTCTCAACTGTTTATGTTTACAAAATTTTTTTCTTCGATGTATTCTATACACAAAAATATGTATGTACATATATATCGTCACCTAAAATGCAAAATAACGTAACATCAATTTTCATAAGTTTACAGGCGAAGGAAAAACGATATAAACACGCCACTCAAATTGAAACAAATTTGAAATTTTGGTTATAAAATGGTTATATATTGGTTACCATACTCATATTGAAACAAAATTTGAGTTTTGGTTATAAAATGGTTATATATTGGTTATCATGCACATATTGAAACAAATTTTGAGTTTTGGTTATAAATTGGTTATATATTGGTTATCATACTCATGTTGAAACAAAATTTGAGTTTTGGTTATAAAACGGTTATATTGGTTATCATGCACATATTGAAACAAAATTTGAGTTTTGGTTATAAAACGGTTATATTGGTTATCATACTCATATTGAAACAAAATTTGAGTTTTGGTTATAAAACGGTTATATTGGTTATCATACTCATATTGAAACAAAATTTGAGTTTTGGTTATAAAACGGTTATATTGGTTACCATAGTCATACTGAAACAAAATTTGAGTTTTGGTTATAAAATGGTTATATATTAGATATTATATCTCACAGCGATTTTCGGCTTTTTTTTGATGTTACGTTGTTTTGCATTTTGGGTGACGATATATTTAGGTACAAAGCAAATAATTTTTTCATTGCATGTTCATCAGCACCGCAAGACCTTCAAATTCTCTTAGAAAATAATTTTCACAAATATTTCTTGCAATTTCTACGCTTTCTTCGCATGAAAGCTAGAATAAAAAAATCCACCTTTGCAGCTACAAGTGCCGCTGTCGATATTATTTGGCGAAAATAAATATTATATGCACTTAATTAAATAAAGTGCATACTTCTTTCGCTTTGCTCGTCTGCTTTCATTATTTTCTATTTGAAGGTTCTTTGTGCCGTTATGGCGTCTTTGACGCATATGACTCGTGCTCGCACACCTCACACTCATGATCTCACTTATCAAAAATTTTCGCCGACATTTTAAAAATATATATTTGGTTGTTTTTGTTTTTGTACACTACACGTGCGTGTGGGTGTGTGTACGACTTGTGGCTTTCTTTTATCGTGCCAATTTAATACGTTTGTCTGTATGTATGTATATTTTGTGCAAATAATTTACGCTTTTGGGCGGTAAAATAAATTACTTATATTGAATTGTTGTTGTTTAATGTTCTACATTTTTGCAAATGTAATTAAAATTGATTTGCAATGACCGCATAAAGTCGATCGGCATGTTTTCTATTAAATTCAGTATAATTATTTGATTTTTGGTATGTTACTTGTTGAGGTTTTCTACGACTTCGAACGAAACTCATCTGAGAGTTGAGAAAATCCATATAGCTTATGCTACAAAAATAGTAAAATCTAGTTCACTAGTTTTCTTTCTTTCTATGAATCGGTGTCTCTATCTCTAACCCTATCTCGCTATCTTTAAATCTTTGTGGCTATTTGAAAAAGATCAGCTTTGTCTAACATGATCTAAATTATTTTTAAATTGTTGTAGATCCAAAAATGTAAGATCACTTTTTCTCTGTGTCTCTTGCTATCTCTATACCTTTCTCTTTCTATCTTTGTCTTTCTGTCTCCCTCTACCTCTACCTCTACCTCTACCTCTACCTCTACCTCTACCTCTACCTCTACCTCTACCTCTACCTCTACCTCTACCTCTACCTCTACCTCTACCTCTACCTCTACCTCTACCTCTACCTCTACCTCTACCTCTACCTCCACCTCTACCTCTACCTCTCCCTCTCCCTCTCCCTCTCCCTCTCCCTACATTCTCCCCCTCCCCCTTCCTATCACTCTTTCTCTATCTCCATCTCTGAAATTATTGTAAAATATAATGTATCTCTTGCTATGTCTCTATATCTATCCCTCTGTCTCTCCCCTCTACCTCTCCCTCCTTCTATTTCTACCTCTATCTTCTTCTTTGCAATCTTTGAAATTATTGTAAAATATAATGTGTCTCTTGTTCTGTCTCTGTCTCTGTGTCTATCTGTCTGTGTCTCTGTGTCCTCTTCGTTTGTCTCTGTCTCTATCTCCATCACTATCCCTGTTTCTCTTACTCTCTGTTTCTCTCACTTTCCTTCTCTATCACTCTCTTCCTTTGTCTTCTCCTCACCTCTATCTCTCTTTCCTCTTTATCTATTTTTCTTGGATTTAAAACAAAATTGTCAAAGTATGATTAATAACCATCACTTTAAGTCCGCGATCTCGAAATCAGATCTTCTTTTATTGCTCTTAGGCTTTTCATACCCTGAAAAGAGTATATTAAGTGCGCCAAGAATTTGGTAAAATCATGAAGGAAACATCGGAGACCCTATCAGCCTGCCGAGCTGTATATCAGTTTATGAGATATCCATCTGAAATTTTGCACACGTCCTCCAGTCCTCCAGTCCTCAAGAAGCTGCTCATTTGCCGGAACTACCATTATCGGACCACTATAGCACATATCTGTCATACAAACTGATTAATCGGAATCAAGTTCTTGAATGAAAACTTTTTTATTTGTGGAAGCTATTAAGGCTTCGGTGCTGCCGAAGTTAACGCTTTTCCTTGCTATTGCTTGATTTTAGCTTCGTAAATATGAAACATCTGTTTTACTCCTTAATTTCATTATTAACGGGTGATTTTTTAAGAGCTTGATAACTTTTTAAAAAAAAAAAACGCATAAAATTTGCAAAATCTCATCGGTTCTTTATTTGAAACGTTAGATTGGTTCATGACATTTACTTTTTGAAGATAATTTCATTTAAATGTTGACCGCGGCTGCGTCTTAGGTGGTCCATTCGGAAAGTCCAATTTTGGGCAACTTTTTCGAGCATTTCGGCCGGAATAGCCCGAATTTCTTCGGAAATGTTGTCTTCCAAAGCTGGAATAGTTGCTGGCTTATTTCTGTAGACTTTAGACTTGACGTAGCCCCACAAAAAATAGTCTAAAGGCGTTAAATCGCATGATCTTGGTGGCCAACTTACGGGTCCATTTCTTGAGATGAATTGTTGTCCGAAGTTTTCCCTCAAAATGGCAATAGAATCGCGAGCTGTGTGGCATGTAGCGCCATCTTGTTGAAACCACATGTCAACCAAGTTCAGTTCTTCCATTTTTGGCAACAAAAAGTTTGTTAGCATCGAACGATAGCGATCGCCATTCACCGTAACGTTGCGTCCAACAGCATCTTTGAAAAAATACGGTCCAATGATTCCA
>JAPZAG010000977.1:0-21178 GCA_027475135.1 Bactrocera correcta | reverse complement strand
TTAGATCCAAATTATCTTTTAAAATGGCTTTCACTGATCCATCCGATATACGAATGATGCCAGTAAGATCTCTCACTGATAATTGTCGATTCTCAAACGCCAATTCCTTTATTTTATTGACGTGTTGATCATTAGTTGATGTTGATGGCCACTCTGCACGTTTGAGTGAAGCAACTTTCTTTATTGTGAAAAAAAATGGTTAAAAAGGAAAAATGTTAATAAAATATTGCTTTTTGGAGTGGACAAATACAGTTAAAGCAAGAACTCTGCTTGATGACGAGTTTCCGGACACTATTACGGAAAAATCAGCCAATAAGGTTTGGTAAGCTAAATGTAAACATGATAAAATGAGCACCGAAGACGGTGAACCCAGTGGAGGCCCAAAAGATGTTGGTACCGGCGAATACATCGTGGAAAAATGTAATAGTCTGCTGGGAAGTTTATGGCGTCTGTATTTTGAGATTGAGATTCGTATGCAATAAATTTTATTGACCACCTTAAAAAAAGGTGAGACCATAAACGGCGACTATTACATAGCGGTGTTAGACTGTTTGAAGGACGAAGTCGGAAAAAAACGACCGCATTTGAAGAAACTATTTCACCAGAATAATGCACCGTGACGCAAATCAGTGGAAACGGTGGTAATGTCCATGAATTAAGCTACGAATCGCTTACGCATCCACCTTATTTTCCAGAACTGGCCCAGCCTCTATTTTCTGTTCTTAGATCTCAAGAAAATGCTCGCAGGGAAGAAGCTTTAGTCGGATGAAGAGATTCTCGCCGAAACTTAGGCCTATTTTGAAAAGGGGGAAAAGTCCCACAACAAAATTGATATCGAAAAAATTGGAGAGTCGCTATAATCAGTGTTTTACCCTTCAGAAAAATGAATGCCCTTTTAAAATTAGCCTTTTATGTATATATAAATGATCAGGAAGACGAGCTGACTCGATTTAGTCATGTCAAAACTAGTCCTTGAAATTTGGAGCTATCATTCTAAAGTTTTTCACATCTCCTTTTCTCTCTAAGAAGCTGCGTTGCGTATATCTGTGATACAAACTTAACGATCGAAATCAAGTGCTTGAATGGACAACTTTTTCATTTGACGCGATATATTCAAGAAATTTTGCTTGAGTTATTACCTAACTCAAGAATACAGTTTTCGGCTTGATCGGATCACCATAGCATTTAACTGCCATAGAAACTGAACGATCAGATATAATTTTTTGTAAAGAAAATTTTGTAATTGTGAAGTCAAAAGGGTTTTTTCTAAAATTAATATTGAAGTTTATTGAAAAGTTTACGTCTACTCTCTGAACGCTATCTTCCGTATGACTGATCGGCTTCCGTTTTTCCCATTGCCTACTGTGCAAGTTTGACTGATTGCTCCCGTTTCGCTCATTGCACCAATCAAAACGCGCTACATCAGTTCATACGAAAAAAGGTAGGACTTAAGAAAAATTGCTCCCATTTGTCTATTTAGACCAATTAGAATCAAGACTTGACTTGACTTGGTAAAAATATTTGAGACGATTGTTTGATTTGCACATAATAAGAACTTAAATTGGAATACCACATGTCTATATTATCTGCTGAAAACTTAAAACACATATACAATATATACTTATAAAATAATTGTAAGTCTCTTTGTAAAATTTTCTCAATATCCACACAATATCTTCCCGAAAGCAAATATTTTCCTCCTAAAACTTCGTTTTGAATTACAAATCCTTTCACTTCGGCAACCTTCATTGCTACAAAACAAAAATAAGTGCATAAAATCTCAGCACAAACTGCTCAGCTTACAAACGCATAAACCTTTGTAAGCAACACTGTGGCCAGCAAGGCAAAAACAACAACAGAGCAACAACAGGCTTGCACATGAATAAAGGGAAAAGTGTAGAAAAGGCTTTAACATGCAAAAGACAGCGGTCATCAATATTTTATAAGCAATCCAACATAAATACAGGTGTATACAAGCCATTTACCCTATACTCACACACACACACACGCGCGTCTACGTCTACAGTTACTTACATGGCTGTCAAACACTTGGCCAGTCCAGCTCCAGCGCCAGTCACATAAAATTTATATTAGTTTCACAAACTTTTGCCTCTATTTTTCACTTTTTTCCACATTTTCGTTTTATTTGTTGCTTCAGTTTGTTGCTAGTTGGCGCGTTCTCTATGTCGTTTTGTTGTACTTACCTCCGATTTGTATGCCATTTTTTGCACCTTCATCTGCTAAATTATTATTATTTTCTCTTCATTCTATTTGCGTATTCGTGTCAAGCTTTAGGGTCATTTGTAGAGCGGTGTGGCACATGCTTTGTCTCGTCTTTGTTTGGGTAACCAGAGCAATCTATTACACACACTCGCCTGCACATACTGATTATTTCGAGCGCTTTGTTTGTTGCTGCTGTTGTTGTTGTTGCGCAAATGTAATAGGTGGTTTCTGCAAACGTTTTTGTTCTAAGCAAAGCGTAGTTTCACCTTCCTACTTACTTTTTTGTTAAGTCTGCATTTTTTATACCCCGAACAGGGTCGGTTAAATTAGACAATACATAATATACAGGAGGAGTGTATATGCCAGATACGCTTTTAGATTTTGAGTTATTGATCTGAAATTGTTCACATGTCTTTTTCTCGCCAAAACAGCTGTTTATTTTTCGCAATCACCAATATCGGATCAAAATAGGATATAGCTGTCATATCAAATGATCGGTTGAGACTAAAGCCTAGTAAGAGAAACTTTTTTATTAGCCAAGATATCTTCACGGAATTTGGTATGTATAATTCTCAAAAAGAAT
Organism: Bactrocera correcta; assembly: GCA_027475135.1. Lineage (NCBI taxonomy): Eukaryota > Metazoa > Arthropoda > Insecta > Diptera > Tephritidae > Bactrocera > Bactrocera correcta. The sequence goes on along the minus strand of JAPZAG010000977.1, from coordinate 18,372 downwards.
TCCACAATATCCGAACATATTGCTCAGATCGCAGCACTATAGCCTATAGCCGCCATACAAACTGAACGATTGAGATTAAGGACTTGTATGGAAATATTTTTTATTTCAAAAGATATTCTTGCGAAACTTGACATGGTGTATTCACCAATAAAACGCTACAGTCTGTTCTCATATTATACAGATCGGACCACTATAACATGTAGCTGCCATACAAACTGACCGATCAAATCAAGCTAAAGAGAGCTTGATAAACCTTGCATAAATCGTAGGTTTATATACCTAGCACCAGCACAATGCCTTCCGTTGGGTGCTTACTTTTAGGCGGTTCCACTACGTTACGATTTTTCAGATTTTCACTGAAAGAAAATCACCCGTGAAGGGTATGAAAACACCTTTGCAGCAAAAGTAAACGTTTTTTTTTTGATTTTTTGTTGTTGTTGCATACACCTTTTCTCTAGCAGCTGACGTTGTCTTTCAGCATCGAGTTTTCTGCAACCAAACGAAATCAAACCGAACCTTCATCAGCACTTGCCACAACGCCAGCCCCAGTGCGCTTACCACACTCCGCATTTGCGCCCATTTCGTCGGTTCTCCGCTTCATTTGCACATAAGCGATTGTTGTTTGCTCCTTTTCGGTCTGCTTTTCACTCGAAAAAATGTTTTTTGTAATTGTTGTTTTATATTTTTTTTTTTACTTGCTTTTACATGCAATTCGCCGACCGACCGACCGACCTGCTTCTGTATTTATTTGTTTTCACTGCTAACACGCTTCTTTTATTATTTATTTATTGGAGCATTCTATACACGTAACACACACGAGCCACCAACACACGCACACACACATATGTATGCGCTGGATATGTGTGTCGCTATTTCAGCGACTATTCATTCATTCAGCCATTGTTCGAGAGAAAATAGAGCTACTCAAACCACTTTGCCATTAGCCTGATTCTATTTGGTTATTCGATTTACTCGCAAACACACACACATATGTATATATTGACATACCATTCATACATATGTACATACCTGCATGCCTTCAATACTATACATTTGGTATCATACAAAGCTATTTAGATAACGAAAAAGGTTGCATGCAACGGATTGAGATATTCATACGAACACACACACACTCACTTACACGCAAACTTAGCTACCTTTAGTGGTGGGTTTGCAGCGTGTAACCCCGCTTACAATGGTCTCGCTTCACAGTTCGACCGCTTTTACCGCCGCCGCTGCCTCGCCTGCACTTCATCTGCGCCTCACCTGCTTCAATGTGTGGCAAATACCTGCACTTGAAGCCGTTGAGCTGAAACACATTTGTATGTGTGTGTATGTGTGCTTACCATTCATGTAGTTTCACAATGTCTATATTTACCTACTTTGGTTGCTGTTGTTGTTGTTGCCACTATTTACGTTCTTTTATGGGCATGTTTAGGTTGCAAGATGAGCATCCTTATAAGCTTGTAAGCAAGAAATTGCAAAGGATGTGCGTACAACAACTATACAAATACACATCTATACAAGAAAAAAAACATATTTAAACATACAAAAATACACACACAAACATATGATACAGACCCACACATCAATATGTATATGCATTGCGGCGGCATGCTTAAGCTCACCGGAAGTTGCTCTATCAAGCTTTTGCTTTATGCTGCTCCTAAAAACGTATCTTAAATGTGTGTATGTATGTATGCATATTCATGTTTGTTTTTATGTATATTCAAGTATTATATTGTATATTTATTTGTTTACCTACATGTGTGTGCGTGCATGTTCTATAGCTTACTCGGCTTTAAGCTTAATTTGTGTTCGAATAGCAACTTCCTTTAATTTTCCTTAAGCTTCTTTCTTTGCCGCTGCTTGCTTTTCCATGTGTGCGCGCGTCTGTGTGTGTCACATATTTATTAGAAAATGTCCTACAGGCATTTGTGGCATGTGTGAAATCACACTTAAAAACATGTGATATTTAAGCGGTTTGACGCATATTTTTCCCGGAAATATAAAATTACGCACAATATTGCCACCTTTTGTGAATTGTTCATTCATGCTTTGCATATTATTACGCAAATTGTTTGCGAAAGTCATTTTAGTGTGATCAGTATATTCAAAGGCTTAAGCTCTTGTCTGCCAAAAAAAGTTTTTGAGGTAAATAATGGTAAAGAATGAGGGATTAAAGCTGTGTAAAGCTATTACTTTTCTATATTTTTATACCCTGAATAGGTAATATTAAGTTTTCCACGAAGTGTGTAACAATCAGAAGCCAAAGTGGAAAAAAAAAAATATTTTTAAAAATGTTCAAGGTGCATATTAGGTCGATATGCCCATGCCTGTATGTCTAACTTAGTGTTAATGCGAACTAGTCCGACAGATTTTGAGAGATTGCTCTGAAAGTTTCTACAAGTCTTTTTCTCTCAAAAACAAATTATATTTGTCGAAATCGTCAATATCGGTGCATTATAGGGTACAGCTGTCATACAAAATGATCATTTGAAATCAAGCCGTTGTATGAGAAACTTTTTTATTTGCTGAGATAAATTCATGAAATTTGACAAAAATATTTCTTTTGGATATTGCCATAATCTGCACTCATATTTTTCAGATCGAAGCGCTATAACATATAGCTGTCATACAAAGTGATCGGTTGAGATTAAAGCCTTGTATGGAAATCTTTTTTATTTCAAAAAGTATCCTCACGAAACTTGGTATGGTTTGTTTATGAAGGAAACGCTGCAATCTGCGAATACGAGGGCTGCTATATATATTTCTGGCCTTATAATGGAAATAGGCATATTTATCAGCGAAAATGTTTTTTTTAATTTTATTTTTTATTTTTTTGTTGGATTTTGCTCGTCTTGGAAGACCCACACGGTCTATTGCTGCTTTTTTTCGGGCTCATATGCATAGATCCATGATTCGTCACCTGTGACGATCTTATAAACGTCTTTTGAAGCACCGCGATCGTATGTTTTTGAGCGATTGTCAAATTGTGCGGAATCCAACGAGAGCAACCTTTTTTACGGCCAGGTGTTCATGCAATATCGAATGTATGCTGGTGGGAGAAATGCATAGGAATGCCTCTATCTGAAGGTATGTTACATGACGGTCTTGCATTATTAGTTCACATACGGAATCGATGTTTTCTGGCACAACGGCTGTTTTTGGACGACCTTCACGGAATTCGTCTTTGAGCGAGCGTCGGCCACTATTAAATTCGTTGTAACAGTTTTCCACAGTGCTATAACAAAGATTTTATTTCATTGATGCACTCCTGTCGTGATAATCCACGTCGAAAATTGTAAAAAATGATCACACGAAAATGTTCACGAGATGAATTTTTTAATTCCCTGTAAATAAAACAATTCACGATTAAATGACAAAACGTTCTAAGTGATGTTATGCTAAAAAATGTCAAACTTTCCAGTGGAAATGTCAGATTTCACCTGGCAACACTTAGTGTTGCCTAGTCCAGAAATATATATAGCAACCTACGTATACTATGCATCGGACCACTATAGCATACAGCTGCCATACAAAGCGAACCATCACAATACTGTGCTTGTATGGTTAAACTATTTTAGTTGACAAGAAAGCTTTAAACTGAATCGAAAATCTTCCTTTTTTGAGATCGAACTACTATAGATTATTGCTTGCGTAAAAACTGACCCATAATAATCAAGTTCTTGTAAGAAATCGTTTCTATTCCTTTGCAAGGAAAGTTTGTATACGTTCCTTCGCTTGTATTCCTGAAGCTCGAGGTTCTTACGAATCCTATATGATAGAATTGCATAACAATGCCAAGAATCTATACCAGTTAACTTCCCGATAAGTTTCAAACTCTCATTTAACCTTACCTGAAAAAATTCTATTAACGACTTCCTTCTTGCTTAGGACTCTTAACTTCCAAATTGTTTGCTTTTTGAAAATCATGGTATTGAAGGAAAAAGATTCACATTTTTCAGTTCCGAAAACAAAAAATATACATAGGGATTTCAATCTGTCGAACTCTTAGGCTGAGCGATGACTCTTGTTTCATCTTAGCCCATAAATTCGGTCAAAATCAGATCTTACGGCTTACAGAAATCGTCGTTTACGAAAAATTGCTATACATAGATGCCTCAAAAAGGATATGTACTACTCGTTATAGACCGCTTGACTCATATTGAACTACAATTCGGTCATCAAAGAACGTTTCTTGAGCTTGATTTAGATTTTTGACCTACTTTAACGTGGTTATCGTGTTTTCCGGCCTCAACTCATATTTGAAACGTCATTCGCTAGATTGCTAGACAGTTCTGTTATCATAAACCCACGTCTCATCACCAGTAATGATGCTTTGATGAAAGAAAAGTCCTCAGCTACATTTTCAAGCAGCTATTTTAGGACCCTTAATATTTCTTGGTAGTGTCTAGAATTTCCGAGCTTCATACCCATAATATAAACCAAAATGAGTTTGATTCGTTCGACATCCTCTGTTGCCAACACGACGTCTTCTGTTTTTTTAACGATCAATGTTTCCTTAACTTTTTCGATGTTTTCACCATTCACAGAGGTGGAAGTAGGACATACATGAGGCAAGATGACAATATTTTTTCTATGCTAAAAATAACATCGTTTTAGTTTCCTTGAACAAATTTTAATACTTACAAGCAGACATTCAACCACACATCCACTTGTAATCTGATAATTTACCTTCTAGTTCCACAAAAGTACAAACTCATTGCGCAGGGTAATTTGTTATGCGCCTAAAAACGCTAAGCTAGAGAAAAAACAAACACCACACACCCACCCCTTGCAGGAACTACACCACAAAATGCTCCATTTGTGGCGGCGGCTGGCAACGTTAACGAAAACAGACAAAATACTTTACTCATGGGACCAATTAGTTGATGACCCACAAAAAAAAAAAGCGGAAGACCAACAAACACCTACAACAACAACAATGAAGTTTGATAAGAAAAAGGTGGCAGCTGCTGCAGCTGGCGCCCGCCGCTTGTGCTAGACATGCTATACATGCCTACGCATCCTGCGTGCCGGACCGTCGATTAGCGGCCGGCGCGCACGTATCACCTAAAACAGACTTAAATGAAGCAAAACATCTTTGCATGCGTGCAACAAAAACAACAATAACAGTAACGAATGTAATACCGTGGCTTTTTAAGATTGCCGAGCATTTCCGCCTAATATTATACATTTCTTTTTATTTTATTATTATTATTTTTTTTTGTAGCTCTGCCGGCGTGTCGCCTCAGTTTACAGACTCAAAATGCTAGCATATTTTTATGCCGCTTATTGTTGTTGTTACCTTTGTGTTTAATATGCCTCGCTTTTGTGGCCGTCTATGCTGCCGGTGGGCGTTGGAGTGGCACTGCCTCTGCCCTGTGCTCGTGTCGGCTTTGTGGGCTGTGCCAAGTGTGGAAAATGTGAAAATGTTCCCATCGTTAAAGCGCGGAAATTTAGTTGTCTATAATGAGTAGGCGATTTTTATATAATTTTTTTTTGTACTCTTGTTGTTGTGGTTTTCACGTAGCAAATGTTTAGCTTTCCACTTGCCGCCAGCAGCCGCTTGCAAGTGCTTTCATGCTTTTATGCTTTGTATTTGTGGGCGTTCCCCTGCACAAATGCTTTTGTAGCGCTTCCGCGGCATCTGCTCTAAAACTGTATGTGTGTGAATGTGTGCTGCGCGCATCGTACCCCAAAATGAAGTGTAGCAACGCGCCGTGTATCAAATTTTTCTTCGTTAATTTGAAGGTGCTCTTAATTTTCTTCTTTTTATATAATTTTTTCTTCTTTTTTCTCTTTTTTTTGGTAAATGTGGCAAGCTTCATGAGTCTTCATAAACTTCAAATAAGCGGTGGAGCTCATCGCTGCTTTGTTGTTCGTATTTATGCAGACCTATTCAAATTCTAATTAAAAAATGTAATTATATTTATATTTTTATATGTGTGTTTGTGTGCTTGTGTGCGTGCGCTGGGTCATAATGATAATATCTTTCACTTGTAAGCATTTTCCTCATAGACACTAATGTTCAACCTGCAAACTTGTGCTAGCGGCGCCGCGCACATAACTCCCCTCACCCCACTCTCCTTCTTACTCTCGCCCACTCGACATCAACCACTTATTACAGCGTTACATAAAACAGCAATTTAATATCGAAATGCATTTAATAATAAATATAATATGCCCTCAATATCTTTACATCAACTTTTCTAATGAGAGCTGCACACACACATACACATTTTCATAAAGGAAACCGCGGCAACAATGAGGTAGGCAGGCCAGAACAGACATTAGCGGCACACAGCGCTGCCCACGGCAATGCCATTGGCAACGCGACCGGCAACGACAACCACAAAAAGCAATTATCATGTCTAGATTGGTGTAGCCAAGGCAACAACCAGCGTCATAGCCACTGATAAACAGCACTTCAGCGCGCGTAGCTGGTAGCATTAAATGAAAAATAAATGAACTGCAGTTTCCCTGCGCGCACAAGTGGCCAACGCATTTTCGTTGTGTCTACATATGTGTTGCCGCTGCTTGGGCTGCCCGCTGTGCTGCTGCGCATGCGTGGGCACATAGTTGCGCCTTGGTTGACCGGCAAGCAAACAACGCGCTGCGGCAGGTTCTTTCCGGTGCCGCCGCCGCCGCTTCTTAAGTGCTACTGTTAAGACCCAAACGCACACACACACTCACACATGAGTATACAATATATATATCTAACATGCGCGCTGGCATTTTTCGAGTGCTTCGTTGGAAGGATGGCGCGCTCAAGTCATTGGATTTGCTGTCTGCTACCAGCGCGCCCGCCAATTGTCATTAACTGCCATCGAAGGCAAGACAAACGCAAAAATTACAAGTATTTGTTGTAGGCAGTCAATTGTTTTGCTTTCTTTGGCTGTGGTAAGCGATAGCATCGGCTCAAATTTCGTGCGTGTTCGGTTTCATGCAATTTATTTCGGTGTTTACACAAACCGTGGCAGCTTTGCGGTTGCAAATGTCAAACAACATATTTCTATGATGATTTGCTAAATTCACGAAACGTTCAAGTGTCACTTCGGACACATGAGAAATTTTAAATTTCCCACTTGCCTAGTGCGTAGATGGTTTTGTGGGTATTTTGCCGCGTCAAGTAGTTATGCAACAGCCATTAATTACTTGTCACAGATTTCAGCTGTGTTTTTCCAGTCCCTAGACTGCCTGCAAGTGCATAGTTATTAGGAACAATTGTTGAATGCGCGCAATCTTCTCATTTCTAGTTCGAAAATAATTCACTGCACATTAGTTCTAGTAGAAAATTCTTATCTCGCATGACTTTTTCCCCAGTTTCTCTGGGTTATTTTTGATACAGCGCATATTTATGCTAAGAAATGGTGCAAAGTAGAAATAAATTTACTGAATGATTGGCGTTCAAGGCCTTTACATATATATTTTGCTTGAAATTCCGTGAATCGAACGCACTGACTTCCTGGCGATGGTAACCTTCAAGGTCACACGTCACTTACTAATATTCTATTATGCATAATTCTGGGAAATAAATCTCTAAAGCTACGAACAGACGTTATTTAACGAGTTGTGCTCTTCGAAAATCAGACATCCGTAGTTGCAAGCAGTGGGCTAGCGGTTAATGTGTGGATACAGTCGCAATTTTTGTGCAGGAAGTGAAAGTGTCCTAAATTATTATTTTTTTGTTGTTTCTAGTATTAAAGTGTTTGTCTTTCTTCAAACAAAGGTAATGTATTATTCCATCATTTTAATTTATTTCATAATTTTAGACACATTTTTGTTATATTATTATTATTATTATTATTATTATTATTATTATTATTATTATTATTATTATTATTATTATTATTATTATTATTATTATTATTATTATTATTATTATTATTATTATTATTATTATTATTATTATTATAACATAATTTCTAACACAATTTGTACTGAAGTCTTAAAAATTTTGTGTTAAGAGCTTGAAAATTTGGTAGGTGGATTAAGTTTATACCAAACGTATAAGTTTGATTGATTTAAGGGAACGATTTTGAGTAGAAAATCGGTATAGTGATTTTTTGTACTTTCTGATCAGCCGGACTAACAAAGGAAAATTCACCTCCAAAATAGACTCCTGAACCAATACAAACTTGCTAACGCTTAATTAAATTTTTACTTATTATAGCCTCGGCTGGGATATTCCTTACCTTTCATTTCCTTTCCTTTCCTTTCCTTTCCTTTCCTTTCCTTTCCTTTCCTTTCCTTTCCTTTCCTTTCCTTTCCTTTCCTTTCCTTTCCTTTCCTTTCCTTTCCTTTCCTTTCCTTACCTTTCCTTTCCTTTCCTTTCCTTCCCTTTCGATTAGTTTCCGTTTCTTTCCTTTCCTTTCCTTTCCTTTCCTTTCCTTTCCTTTCCTTTGCTTTCCTTTCCTTTCCTTTCCTTTCCTTTCCTTTCCATTCCTTTCTTTTCCTTTCCTTCCCATTCGATTCGTTTCCGTTTCTTTCCTCACCTTTCCTTTATTTTTTTTTTTGTTTATTTTTTTTTCTTTTATTATCTTTTCTTTTTTACCTTACCTTTCCTTCCTTTCCATTCCTCTCTTGAAAAAATATGGATTTATCAAATTCGGTTCATTTTTGGTTTGGTTTCATAGTTGGACCGTCTAAACGTCACATTCCCTAATCCACGTTACATCATCGGTAATGAGACGATTTATGGACTTAGGCACCTCATTATATTGACTAGCATTTCTCTTGCGACTCCTACTCACGTTGTTTTTCCAAAATGTTCCAAGATTTTGGTCTGAGTCTAAATTAATACGCATCTACCCAAAGCATTAACCAAAATGTGTTGAGCCAATCCATAAGAGATCTGTAGATTCTCTGCAAGTACTTTAATAACAACACGACAATTTCCAAGCACTGTTTCTTACCCTTTTTTGGATATTATTGTCATTAAGAGAGATGGATTCGGCTGAGAAAAATTTTCGATGACTTAACTACCTCAACAGAATGCTTTGTATCTTTCAAGAACTCATGTCTGTGATAAAGTAAACTTACCAAAAACACTTCTACAGCATTTTCAATCATTCCGTGGCCATGATACCATTAGAAACAAAAAATTACAAGCAAACTCGATGTTAAATTTTTTTTTATTGTAAAAATCGGCGACACAACTTTTTGTGTAGTAAACAGACCAATTAATATATGGTGTTCAAATTTCACCTAAACATAAAAAAGGTTGAATGTATAAATCTTGGAAAAAATATCTGTCGTTTCGATCCGAAACTAAGTGCTAGAATTTAAAAGAAAATGCACCAAAACTATTTTTAAAAAAATATGAAGCCAATTGCTTCCATTCCAAATCCCGTTTACACTTCTCAGGGCGCAAATAATTACTTTGAATCCAGCTCTAAACAGTCGAATGATATTCAAATTTCTACGTTCTTCCAACAAAAGTTTGTTTTTTATAGAATGTGTGTTGTTGTTGTTTTCGTAACGGATATTTTATCCCCGTTAAGATGATTATATGTATAAGTTGTCATCGAGGTTATCAAGCGTTAGGCCCAGAAAACGTGCTCTTTCGGCAGAGTCGAACCATTCGGAAATATAACCTCGTTTGGATCGGTAAGTTTAATATAAAGATGATCCTTATAGATGATGGGTTTGTTTTTTAATTATTTATAAAAGGGCGCCTGGATGTAGGCCATATTTTTAGAACTTTGTTGGCTGTTTTTAAAAATCTCGTCTCCTGTATTTGAATATTTTTATTTTAAGTAACACTTCAATATCGAACAAAATTGTATAAGAAGTTTTATTGAATTTTTTTTTTCAAAGGGATAACTTGTAGAAAATAAAGAAATGTTTTAACTTACTATAATCAAAAAAAAAAAAATATGTCTTTTTTATGTTTAAAGGGATATTTGCGTCAAAAGAATTCTTTAATTTGAAACTAAAGCTAACACTTCAAATTATGCAAATTCATTTTTTAAATAAACTTTGAATCAAATTGTTATTTTCACTTTGCTTTATTCAACATTTTCCCCTGCATTCCACTTAACTAAGACTTGCTCTTTTATTTACAAACTTTTTCCCTCAAATAATGTTTGGCCAGCATACTTAACTTTATTTAATGGAAAACAAATATCAACCCACCATATTTGGCGAGTGTTTCAAAGAAACATATTTTCCCAACGCTTATTTATGCCATTAAAAGTAACCGCCGGCAACATTATATGCCTTGGCACTCTCATTAATGCGTTAACACCTGGGTTGATCATAACTTTTGCTTAATTAACTAGGTCAGATTAGCATCTAAATAGCTTTATGCGTACTTGTACCTAAACCTGATTCCATACACAAGCAAAGGCACTGCGCTGCACTATAATTTTCGCTACAACGTCGGGCACAGTGAAGCATCAAAATTGAAATTACCCAACGACAGCTTAGAATTAAGGCAAACAGGGTTTTCCGTTTACCAGCCTTTGTGCGCTTTAATTTACTTTTTTTTTTGTTTTTAGGTGGTGAAAATATAGAGAAAAACAAAAATAAGAAGAAGAAGAATAAGAAGAACTGTGTCAATAACCCACCCTTACTTAGTGTTATATTAAAATAATAAAGGTCAAATTTTTTCACAGCTGAAGTAGCAGAAATTGCCTTTGCTTATGGTCCTTAGTAAGTGCCTACACTGCACACTCTTTATTTGCTTTACACTTTTCTAATTTTTCCACGCATCTGTTCTACTATGCAAGGTGTGTATTGTGCTACTTTCTTTGAATTACATTGAACCTAACACAAATTTGTTGATCACGTATCACTGTTGACGTATCACTTTCGACTATGTCCCCTGCTTCAACGAGAGATATTCTAATCTCAATTTTACAATAACTGAATAGTGTTCATTCAACTGGACTAATATGTCATCAATAATATTGCCAGAAGAAAAATAAATAGTAGTGAAGTTCCAAACCAACACAGATGTAATATTCACAATTGTCGTCTTACCAGTGATGTTAAATGTCTAAACTGAAATTTTACTTGGGTTCCAATTTTCTAATCTGTAACAATTGACTGATATTCCTTCTACTTCCCATTTCCTTCACAGAACAATTTTCCTGTTAGGGAATCGGTCTGGAAAGAGGTTAAGTATTCTTGATGACATTTGAAGGTAAAGTTTAGCACAGAATCGAACCAATTACGACTTTTGATTAACCTTTATGAGCAAGCAACTTTACAAGAAAAGCACATCACTCTGGTTCATTGAATCACAGAGTTTTCTGTAGAAAAAATGTGTTACTATACAACCACTCCATATCGGTTCGTTTTATATTGATTTAATTAGTGGTCTAGTTGGCTTGTTTAACCTTTGGGTATAGAAAGCAACTGTTTATTCTTCCGCGAAGATCTAAGAGAAAGTTCTCTCGAGTACATATCATCATTAAATTTGAAGAGTATTTTTTAAAAAAATACATATTGTTAACTTGGTGCGGGGATATACTGTGCAGAGTTAGGCATAAGGCAGCCTTTTAAGTTGCCGGACTATTGAAGTACTATATATTTCAAGCTGAGAACTTTGCCATTATTTAATGCACCTACGAGTACGAGCAATTTCCGAATCAACATCTTCTTAGACAGCCAGGCAGCAAACAAGCCAGTAGCCTCGTATCGCATATCGGCCAGAAGTGTCTGGGAAGCAGGGCAGGAAATTGTTTCCAGAAGCAAGCAACTTCCCGTATACTGGATGCCAGCTCATAAACGCATCGATGGCAAAGTAATAGTGAACGAGATTATCAAGAATGGTCCACAGCTGGCAGCTCAAAACGTGATCAACATTGGAAAACCCATGCATTGTCTGTACGGCGATCTTGGCAGAAGCATGGTAAAGAATATCAAAACCCGATATAACGAGCTATGTGGGTTCAAAAATGCAAAAATCATGTTTAAAACGGCAGCTGGGAAGTATAAAAAATTCATATTGGCCTTCAATAGAAGAGACTGTAGATACTTGATCGGAAAATTAACAGACGATATACAAACGCAGAATGATTCTCACTTGTCGAGAAGACTGCAGGAAATGTCTAGAGCAAGGCACCAGGGAAACAATGGAGCACCTCTTGTGTACCTGGCAAGACTATGCTGTAAGCATTTGCGGTCCCTACGGTGTGATACACTGGTAGAGATATAGAAGTGAGGCCACAGAGTCTGTAAAAAATTCGCTTCAAGCGCAGGCATTCTAAAGTATGACTACTACTCTTGGACCTAGCAACTGTACACCATATGGTGTCACAAAGGACTAAAACTGGTATATGCATGGCTTATTGGTCTACTAGACTAACCTAACCTAACCTAATATTAACTTTCAGAACAGGTAAAAGTCACAGATAGTCTAATCTGGCGAATATAGGGCTGCTCGATGATTTTTTTTTTATTTGTTCATTGGCAGATAAGGCATTATATTTGAAGCACTTCATACTTAAAGCATCAACCGAAATGTACTAAGCAACCTAAATGTATTTCAAGAGATTTTGTCAGAGTCTTACAATATGTCTCATGCTGGCAGGGTGGTTGTATATGGTAAACTCAGGGTGTTAAACTTGGGTGGTTACGTATGTACATACCCTCAATGAACAGCAGTTGTGACAGAAAAATCGACTCTAGTCACTTAAAAATATATAAATTTGATTGAGAATGGAAAACAATAAAGGGCCTTAACAAAATGTTGAGTGAAAATCGCAAACAAATATTTTTATCACAATTTTATTATAAATGAAATCTTTTGATCAGCTTTCTCCTTATAAAATTCATAATTCATTCTTAGCTATATTCTACTATCTCTTAGGTAGAAGCTTGCTCATATGTACATATGTATAAAGCTTTAAGAGTATAAATTGATTAGAAGAACTATAGAAATCCAATAAAAAAATTTTTAGGCAATATTTTTATTGACATGTACTCTAAAATTTCTTAGCAAATTCCCGAATAATGAACATAACAAATTTCACTAAATCAAGCATCCTTCAACTCTTACGAATAATAGTAGCCAACTACTCAAAAGGTATGCGAAATTGAATGAAAATTTCACTTCAAAAGATGCACATATGTATATTTGCTAACAAATTTGCGCTTTTAACTACTAAAAATGCAAAATAACGTAAAATCACTTTAACTAAGTTCACAGGTAAAGGAAAAACGGTGTAACGGAAATCGCTCATATTGAAACAAATTTCGAGTTTTGGTTATATATTGGTTACGTATTGGTTATGTATTGGTTACGTATGGGTTATGCGTTGGTTATATATTGGTTATGCATGGGTTATATATTGGTTATATCTTTCAGCGAAGCTGAAAATTTTGTGCTACATATATTAAAGTGATGTAGTATAGTGAATCGCAAGCAAAAAAAAAACACACTTTCGATTTTTTTGATAATACGTTGTTTTGCAGTTTAGATGACGATATCAAAATCAATTAAAAATATTCTAAAAAATAAGTTGATATTTTTTAAAACTTGAAAAACTTTTAGAAACTGAGAAAAATTCAGCTTTTTTGAGCTATTGTAGAATATAAAAATAAAATATGTCTTACAACCTACAATATATGCTACTTAACTGTCTGTCAGTGGAAAAAGACAGCTCGCCCCGGCTAACAATATTTATTTTCGATAGACTTCAGTAGTTTTAACTTTTTAAATGAGTGAATTTTTACAACAACCATATTTTTTCTGCGAGAAATCGCTAGATTGAAGTTTCTTTACACATATTTGTATGTATGTGTATGAGTTAACTACACGTCTGTCTCCACAGACTCCGCCTGTCTTCCTGCTTGCCTGCCTGCTTGCCTAGTCAAGCCTAGAATTTTCAATATAACTTTTTCTTTGCTGCAAACTCAAGAGTAAATTGCATAGTCTCACGGACTCAGGCAGTTTCTCGCAACACAACACAAACAACAACAATACATGCTTTTTATGGCAATTACATGCAACAAATTGGAAGCGCTGCGCATGGCCCATAAGCGGAGCGTGCAAACCGGAGCATTGGCCATTTTAGCTTTAAAATAAGGCTGTACAAACACACACACACATATTCAACAAAAATACCTTACATGTGTGCATGCACAAACAGCAGCCATGTGTATATTGTGTGTACAAGTTTCATGCTTTTTTCTACGATTTGTTCATATAAAGCCAAGTGCTCTCATATATATTTGCTGAGAATATTTTATTTCGCATCCTTTAAGCAGCAAGTGTTGCCGGCTGCAGCAAGCTCAGTTGAGTTGGGCACTTAACTTTTCAGCATCGCAATGTGCACGGCGCTGTTGTTGTTAGGGCCGCATATTTGGCATGCGGCGGGTAATCCTGTTATGGGTGTAAAAAGTAATCCGATAAATGCACTATAATGCACGAGTATAAAAATATACAAGCGTGTACTCACTACTATATGTGGAGTTTATTATAACACGTATATAAGGGTGGGCCAAAAACAACTTTGAAATGTATTCGAATGAATGAAGGCCATCTTTAGACGAGTTTTTAGCAAAACAGCATTTTTTATATTAGCTTAAGGGATTACACGGTGTCAAATTATTCGATCTCTACCAATCTTTTATGTTCTGTATAGTTCGCTATACACTATATGAGTTACCATGATACAATGGGTTCTCTGATCTGGTCAAAAATCAAATTCTGTACAAAAAAAAATTTAAAAAAAGAATTTTAATTAAATTTAATAGATGTCGGTTCTTTAAAAGAATTAATAAAAAATTTAGAAACAAAATTTAATATTCTGAAAATTAAAAAGAAATAATTTTAATAAAAAAAAAAATTTTGAAAAAAAAAAAAAAATATTAAAACTTGATTTACATTTAAAATTTTTTATAAAAAATGTAATACAAAAATATAATAAAAAATTACAAAAAAAATAGAATTTTAATAAAAAAATGTAATTTTTGAAAATTTAAAAAAAAAAATTTTAAAACTTAATTTAAATTTAAAATTTTTTATAAAAAAAAATTTAAATTTAAAAAAAATAAAAACGAATTTTTTGAAAATTAAAAAAATAGAATTTCAATAAAAAACATAGAATTTAAAAAAAAATAGAATTTTAATAGAATAGTATAGATTTAAAAGAAATTAACTTTTTGAAAATTAAAAAAAAAAACATTAAAACGTAATTTAAATTTAAAATTTTTTATAAAAAATTTAATAAAAAATTAAAAAAAAATGGAATTTTAATAAAAAAAAAATTAATTTTTTGAAAATTAAAAAAAAAATATTAAAACTTAATTTAAATTTAAAAATTAAAAAAAAAGAATTTTAATAAAAAAAATTGAATTTTAATAAAAAAAAATAGAATTTTAATAAAAAAATAGAATTTTAATAAAAAAAATTAACTTTAAAATTAAAAAAATATATATTAAAATTTAATTTAAATTTAAAATTTCTTATAAAAAATTTAGTAAAAAAAAAAATTAATTTATGAAAATTAAAAAAAATTATTAAAAATATAATAAAAAATAATATAAAAATAATATATAAAAATATAAATAATAATATTAAAAAAATTTTTTTTTTTTAATTTTTTTAAAAAATATTTTTTATTACGCTTTTTATAAAATTCAATTTCCTGTTTTAAAGTACCGACATTTTTTAAATGAACATTTTTTCTATCTTCCAGTAGAGATTTTTTTAGGTTTTACACACGGAATAAGCCAGAATCACTAGAGCAGTAAGGGACCTGTTTTGAGCGCCTGCGGAGATCGTGTTTATTTTGAAAAATATTTAATTTTCACAACTAAATTATTTCAGGAGAAAGTGGGGCACAACCTCCTTGAACAGGGAAATGAAGAATCGAAAGTAGCAATCAGAACGTATTTTTTCTTCAAAAGTAGCTGTAGATACAGACAGGAACACGTATTTTTACTTGAAATAATATTTTTTTTTAATGAAAATTTTTCTCAAAATCTTTAAATAATATGGATATTAAAAAATTCGAACCACCCTGTGTCCAAACCGTGTCACATATTTGATTTTTGCTCTTTGCCTTAGCTCTGCAACTATTTTGCTCCAAAATATAATGCTACTATATAAAATTGGTTTTACATCAGCCCAGGCGTACAAAGTATCCTTGGCGCGACACCTCTCCCCCCTTTGCCATCCTTACCAGCATTTTGTTCCACTTCAACGCCTACTCCCTTAGCGTATTATGCTTATCCATAGGTACACACCTAAATACATAGATTTACTTCCTTTTATACGCACACAAACACACACACTCGCTTGCCAGGACAGACGCGCTTAGCACTTTTTCGCCTGTTGAGACATTCATAAATTGCCTGCCTCGCTGGAGAGTAGTTGAAGTTGGCAGCATATTACCGCTGCATATACAAGCACTGCTATCATCTTTGTTGTTGTTGTTTTGTAGCGCAGTAAGCGCCGCATTTAGAAAATTGCTACTTTCGCAAATTTGCAGACGCTTCGTGTTTTGCCACCGGCATTTGCCACACGCCAGTGGCGCAGCGCGCTTCCTAACTTTCCTAGTTACACCTCCCATAAGCACCGCCGCCGCCATGCGAACCTAATAGTTTGCTGCTATGCATTTATGCAGTACTTACACACACACTTGCGCTCTCTTCCGTTGCGTTTCTCACTGTCGTCGCGTTGCTCTGGTGCTATGAGTTATAATCATGTGGCAACATTGTAAAGCACCATTTCATTCACCTTGCTGCTTTTCTTAGCCTGCCAAGATGTTGGGCTGTGGTGACTCAACCACTCAGGCGGCGCGTTCACACCGGCGCACCTGTGTGGTGCATGTGGCATGCAGCAGCAGCGCTGAGTCGCACGGCGCCCTCTGCCCGTGTGTGTTGGCATGCGATGACAGCCTGCTCATAGGTTGCAATCTATTGCGCCATATTTTTCTTCGTCTTCAATATTTTCCTTGATTTATGGCGCATTCTTGCGCTCTACTGCCCGCTGCCGCGCGCGCTCATCTTCCGCCCCTGTTGGGTGGGGGAAATAAAGCAAAATTATGTTGCAGCGAATTTATGCCTTCCGTTGAGTGTCGAATGAAAAATCGGTTTTGCATGTAAATAATTTTCGGTTTCTGGCATTTGGCAATGCCGCATGTCACATACACAAGCACACATACGCAAGCGCAGCTTGTTGGACTCTTTTATATTTATTATTTTGATTTATTTTTAACCGTTATTATTTTGCGCGCATCGCTTTTGTCTGTCGCCCGCCGCCTGCCGCCTCTGTTTCTGAATTTCTGTTGGAGTTTTGCAAAACTTTCGGAGTTTGCGGCGCTTTGGGAGTTTGCACACAGACACACACACGCACATACGATTTCGGTTTTAAACAAGCTTAGCGTGCGCTCAAATCGCTCCAACGATTATGCAACACCGCAATTAATCAAAATATAAAGCAGAAACAGAAACAGAAAAATGTTGAAACGAAATTGCAGAATAAAGTCGCTGAAAGTTCGTTGGTTTGTTTGTGTGTTATTGTTGCGAGAAGCCATAAATCATGGCATAAATTGCTAAATAGTTTGAATATGATTGTTTTTGGGGCGCGCTGTGTTTTCGTGCTTGCACATTCGTATTTCTTACGCTTCCGCTGCGAAGGCGAAATCGTTGTTTACTGGGTCAAAGTGGGCTGGGAGGATTCCCAAGCGATATATGCGTGTAAAACTGTAAATATATAAGACAATATTTTATTTAAGGGGTTTTTTAAAGAGTCTTCAGTTAGTTGTAGCTTGAATAGCTTTCGTCTAGCACGAAGTGAAGAAAATATAGCAGCCGTAGCTGAGAGTGTACACGAAGTTCGCAGCACCTCGGAAACGACTTGGCGACTCTAGAAATCAAATTTTGCGCCGTTTTTTGAATTTTATTTAAAAAAAACCAAAAATATTTTTACTATCCATTTTTTTTATGGTGTTTTTATTGATATTTTGAGAATACAGAAAAAAAAATTTACAAACAAATTTTAAAAAAATTAAAATAATTAGAGGGGGGAGAGACAGGTGTAAAAAAATGGCACATCCTGGTGACATTGATCCAGACTCTCCTGGTGGTCTGAAAAAAAAAAAAAAATAAAATGAAATTCTTAGGTACTGAGTCACTAAAGTAACTGTAGCTCTTAAAATAATTTTAGTTTTTAAAAATCCTTTGGAGGTTATGTGCTTAAGGGTCTAAACTTTAAATATATGAAAAAAAATCAAATTTTTCAAATTTGTAGAGTAGAAACCCCCTTAAACTGAAAACCTACAAATTTTAAGGCTTTGTTGGATAAAATTCAAAATCGGAGCTTAGTAATGAATCACAATGCCGCCTTAAGCCACTATAACATACTGTCACAGTTTTAAATACGTACATCAAGGCAGTGCTTACCAC